>JH153509.1:220175-233022 GCA_000226015.1 Mnemiopsis leidyi | reverse complement strand
GCATTGGAGTGCCGCAAGTGCCGCAGTGCCGCAAATGCGTTATAAGGTTGTCTGGATTCAACGAGCCATGGCTCGATAAAACTGAGCCATAAGTACGGAAATTTTAAGCCTGGCTTACTTTATGAATACCGATTTCGTGGCTTTACCTGATTTAAGTACGAGACACGTACTCGTGGCTTAAGGACGCGCGTACTCGATTTTATGAATGACCCCTCTTGTGCTTACTTGTCTCACGTCTGGTGGCACGTGCGTAGCGCGCAATAGGGCTTTGGTTATAGCAAATGAGCTTCACCTCTGCATGTGCCTACATCGCACATGACACAAAAAGGATTTGGTTAGAGCAACAAATGAGCGATTCGTTGTACAGCAGCGCGCACCTTCCCGTCATTTTATTCTCCGGGAGAATGAGGGTCGGATCAACGGGCGATGCGCGTCTAGAATTTCTTCGAAATTCTAGAAATGCGTGACAGCGCGTGATGGCCGCGACAGTAGGTTATCAACCTACAACCGTATTGTTAGAACGTTGAACGGATATCATCTCGTCAATGCAAGATTTGCTTCACGTTGTGACTGGTGGCCCATTTAAAAAATGATTCAAATTCAGAAAAGTTTGAAATTTGGCCGCGCCGGCAGTGGGGCTAGGCAACGTTTGACTTAGCAAAAAGCTTTGCTGGCGTCTCGAATCGCTCATAATTTGTTGCTCTAACCAAATCCTTTTTGTGTCACATGTGGTGTTGTCAGACGTTGTCTGACCTGCTGCCGCGAAGCGGCAGCCCCCCGCGCGCGAAGCGCGCGGCGCGGCAGCGAAGCTGCCCGCCCCGAACATTGAAAATGGGCCGCAACGCAAGGCAAATGTGGTGTAGGCACATGCTTAGGTGCAGCGAAGCTCATTTTTGTCGCGGTGATACCCGACTCACGCAGCTAAAGAACAGTAGACGGATATCATCTCGTCAAGCTCATTTGGCCATTTGCTCTAACATCTAACGAAAGCCCTTTTGAATTGCGCGCTAAGCGCGTGCCACCAGACGTGAGACAAGTAAGCACATGGTTAGGTGAACCGCTCAATAAATAAATATTCATGTCAAAAATAACATTTCGAAAAATAAAAGTGGAGAAATGTTTTAAAAGCAAAGATGAAAGAAATATCCTTAAACGCCTTGTCGAGGTGTTACCCGACTCGCGCGCGAATTGCAGTTTGCTGCTCTCCTGGCGACGTTTCGTTAGAACGTTAGACGGATATCATCTCGTAAATAAACGCCAGTTTTTTATTTGAATTACTCGCTGATAGTGGTAAGCATTTCGTTAGCAATGCATTTTACCATGCAAGGATTTAAGGATACACTGATAGAAGAATAAAATTACTTTATCGTAAAATTTGATTACAATATTTGTGAATCTGAAAATGAAGTGTTATATAAAATTTGGAGAATCTAAAGTATTCTGCATCTGCCATGGACTACTGGACTAGAATGTCGCCACTTTTGTAATCAAGTTTATTTTAATAGTAGGGGCACTAAGCGTAAAAATAGAAATATATTGTTGCTCTTCAAACGGCATTTGTTGAGTGGTTTGCCGGAAAATAACGACGGATACCTTTAGAACTGGGGCCATAGAAAAAATGTGTACAAAACTACCAAGGCTCTGCCGGTACGAAATTTTTAAAACTCACTCGGGAAAATGAATTGATCGGCGCTAAGGGCCTCTACCATAAGAATTGCGTGCATTGATTTAGCAATGGCAGTGGCCCGTGTTGCAATTAATTTTTGGTTAGATTGCATGCACATGGAAAACCAGCTAGTTCGGAAGGGTCTTTGGGGTGAAATTTAAACTTATTCCTTACTGGAGTTTACAGCGGACATTGGGTGATTGCATGAAATTTATCTTCAGTGGTTACCATACCCAAGTTGAGCTTGCAATATACACACCAACGATCAGCTTTGGGAAATATAGGGGTCTCATATCTGCCTCTTTTTGCTCTTACCAGAGTACTTTTGAGCGCCTGGTTAGGTGAAGCCCTTTCAATGTAGAGCTCTTATCCTTAGTCAAGTTAGGCTCTTTCTGGCATCAGGGCATTTTATTTATGATGCAATGACAAGGCTAGTATATTTTCAGGGCCAAATTCGTTTTTCAAGCTGTTTTAGAACCCTAATTTGTCTAGGCACTTTTGGCAGATTTCCACTTTTCAACAAGCCGCCCTTCATGAAAGAAGAATGTTGACCAGTGGCGAAACGTTACTTTGTGCGCCCGACCCCCTCCCTCGAATGCAATTTGCCGCCCCCCACTGAAGCCGTCTTGCTTCGCTCGCCGAAATTAGTCCGTGGAGGCACGATTACAACCGGAACCAACTCAAATTTGTGTGGAACTTTGAAGCGGCATACTCTCATTGTACATTAATAATACTGTTAATTGTACTGTGATAACTTGTCACTGCTGAAACACAAGGATATAACTTGTGGATGAGACTAGTATATATTCAACATTTGACAATGAGTTAAGGAAGCGAGTTATGTGCCCCGCCTCGGCTAAAGCTGTGAATGTCCTTGCTTTACGGCATGTTAAACAAGGAACTGAAGCAGCTGGGTTCCGTCCAGGCTCAATTCTTTACACTCAAGTCAATATGTTCGTTTAATATGTCCTCTTGATCCATTAATAAGAGTTACTACACTAGGATGTGAGTATTCAGCTCAGCGGCGTAACGATGCCCTGGCAGCCTCTGCTACGCCGGGGCTGCCAGGGACAATTTTGCAAGATTAACTGCGCGACTACCAAAATCGCATGTTTGGTTAAATAACTTCACTTATTTATATTTTTGGAACATATTTTCACAAATATTTCCCAGTAAGCTCTTACACCAGTGGCCCCACTTAGGGTCGCCTTTTTACTGCTACATCACCACTGATTCAGCTTTTTCTGAGTGGCTAGATCATGTGTAGGGCAGCACTGTGCCGCCCCCCGCTAGTGGGGTTAGCGGGATTGTCGTTACGCCACTGATGTTGACTTATGGTTTAAGGTGGTCAACAGTGTTCCCACCGATGGGATAAATTCGGTAGATTGTGGAAATTTACCCAATGGTCAATGGTCAAAGCTGTTGATAATTGTAACCCAACACCTTACCCTGAGCCAAATGGCCAAATATTGTGGCTGAATTAACCCCTGGAAATTGGGAGGGACAATTTGCTGCTCAAAGCAAGGCTGCCTCACCCCCTTTGGTCACTTTGCGCACAGCAACAGAAAATGGCTGGGGTCCACAAGCAGCGCCCTCGTGGAAATCAGTGGTGAAGCCCCTGGTGTAATTTTGTGTTTTTAGTATTCTTTAATGTTACCAAAAGCCAAATCAGATTGTAAAGCATTTCAATGTAAGTGTTACTTACAACATTCATCTAAAATTAAAGAGCAACAAACATTAATCTTCTGGTTGCATTGTTCCAACTTCTGCCGCAAGCTAGGTATTTTTATGAGCCTCTATTACGTAGTAGTATTATCTTCTACCCTTAATATACATTATTTATCCTGTGTCCATTAAAAAATGAATTCATAGATCACTTCTGCAAGTGATAAAAAGCGCTCCACTATTAACTCTCTGTTTTCCGGCTTGTTAGTTGTAAATCAAAGGTTGATGGGATAGAACTAAACATGGAATAGGAAGTTTCTTGCATACTTGACAGTGTATAAATCACGTTGCAAAGTAGATGGTGCAACTTGTCACCATTTAATTTTTTACTAAAATTTCTCAAAATGTCATTTTTCTGAATTCCTGGAGATCAATGAGACAATAAAGTAGTGTACAAATTGAAGTCAAATCTTTACATAGAAATCTTTAGTGGTCTATAGATTCTTCTTACAAAATGTCATGAGTAAACTTAAAAAAGATTTAAGATTGGTTAGCAAAACTCTAGATTAAAAGAAAAGTTAATTAAGAAAACCATCTTTGTGATAAACGAAACGAACGGGAATTCTCAATTTTTCCCTAGTTACAAGTGCACCTTGGTTTCATCTTGGGGAGGGGGGCACTTGCCCCTATTTATATTACCCCCCCTCCCCCTCCCCTGAATACCGGCCTGCATCCCTCCCAATTGTTTTATTGCCAGCTGTTGGTAGCTTTATCTCTGATTTATCTCTTATCATTTTTATTAGGACATCATTATGGTCAAATCTTCTAAACGACCTGGTCAGAAGACAGAGAAGGACCCTCCTATCTTCTCTCAGGAATATCTTCTCCAGAACCAGGCAGATCTCATCTCCTCTCTCTGTCTTGTCATTATGAGTGGACTTCTATTCAAAGTTAGTTGATACCATGTCAGTTTTATTTGTTGTACCAGAAATGTAATTGGGCATATCTGGGATGTCACTGCAACTTAAGAAAATTGTTACTTTAACGGTTTATCTAATTTTCAACTTGACACAGGCTACTCGAGCGCTGTCTGCTAAGTTCTGCATGGTTCAACACAATACAACTAACCTTACAGATCCAGGTACAATTGTCTTGCAATACTTTGTTGAAGTTGTGCAATTATTGCACTGTGTAAATTTTTATTCTATTCTTACATTATTTCACAACTTTACAGTCACCAACATAGGAAATTTACTGCAGGGAAAACATCACTCATACAACAAAGTAACAACTTATCAGTTCACTTGCAAATATACCAACTACTTCCAATCCCGGTTATTTTATATTTGATATTTGATATTTACTCCCTAATAGTTATATCCCTAGATGAGAAAGCTATGTATGCTGTTGGACGTGCCGATATTTGTATGAGTCTCTTCTACTCTCTTCTATTCATCGCTATTCATGCTGTTGAAAACGAATACTTTTGGGAGGTAGGACAATAATTTAGAAATCCTTAAATTTAATTCTCGAAATGCTATTTAATATTTCTGTGTATTGCCGAATGAAACCCTAACTCCTAAAGACTAGGATAGGGCTGGTAGCTCAATTGGTAGTTCAATAGGTAGTCGGTAGAGCACTAATCTAGGATCATATCCGACTCGGGACGGTGCCGGTCCATGAATTTTTTGAATTGACTATCAGTGGAAATCGTGTCCGTTCAAATATCCGCTCCTTACACATCATTTAGCTGGGTTGATTCTCGGCCCACCCACAACATCATAACACACCCGTTATCATTCAGTGCACACCTCTGGGATTCGAGCTTGCTCGAAATGAGGACCTGAAAAAGGGTCCCTCCCCACTTAAAACCACAGCCATTTCTGATTAATCTTACTTCTTTTCATCCCATGATCTAAATGTTTCGCTATTGAAATACTTCCTATCTAAATAATGTTTTGTAATAATTGTATATATCTTATGATTTTATCTAATTCAATGATCATAAAAAATAATATTTCAGAAAATCGGACGAAGATTACATCTCAGCAAGACCCGCATGTCTGAGTTTATGGACCAGGGAAGCACCATGCCCTTTCACATTGCCATCGTCGCTGGAGCCATCTATGTGTTTGTTCAGGTAAACTCTAGATCCCTCTAAAGCTCTTTTATCTGCACCTGGACACCTCCCATGTAAATATTTGAAAAGTTTAGTGAACGTTATGAAGTTCTTTAACACGAAGAGGACCCAGTGTTGTGTTAAATAGGGCAGAAAATAACAAGTTCTAAACTCGTACTTAATGGTAAATGTCAGGTATAAAGAATTGAATATTCTTTTCTATTCATAAATTCTTTTCTTTGTGCCTATCGCAATTGACTGTATCTCTCGCTCAATCTTCATTGTATGTAGACGACTTTATGCCGCTTACGGATATTATCTTACTTGAACAGTCCATGCCCCAAATTGGGAGTCAGCTCATTTTAAGCTTATTGTTGCCTGCCTTAAGAAATGAGTTCTGATCTAATTTAATTTGTTGTGTTAAAATAGTTTAAACGCCTATTTCAAGACTACAAATTAAATACATGTACATTTTGAGAAAGAATTCGAACGTATCTGTTCGAATTTATTTCGAGTAAAAAGTTCCCTAAAAGATATAATTTCTTTGTCATACAGAGAAAAGTAACATTTAAATCAGAACTGTTATGAGGCTAGATAACTTTTCGCTGTTACTGCAAATAAGAAAAGAGTATTCAAATATGGACCGAGAGTAGCACTATGAAAAACAAAATGTTGTTTATAACCGACAAATTAAATACATAGTACTTGAATTCAAACTTTATCAAATTTATTTTCTTAAGAATAATAATCCTTAAATAAGAGTAAGTGATGGTTGATGGTGATGATGGAAAAAGAGGAATTTCTTTGTTAGTTTTTAAATCAACAAGACTTCAGACTTGCGGCCGCTTTCATTGTGTCAGGCGACCGCTGAATTTCCCGTGTCATGCCATCGCTTATTGTTATTACAATTCACGGAATGAGGAATAAAAATACGCAACAGGCAACTCGCATTTCGCAAACCACTAACCAGACGTCATTTCGGTCAAGTTCATTGTTCTGCACGTGTTAAACGCGCGAATTAATGCAGCCATTCGATGCAAGATTTGAAAACTGCACGCGCAAAGTTTGAACACAATAGCGCGTTTCTTTCATTGTTTGTTTGAAATATCTTGAGTCTGCATAACGTCGCCATTATTGTATTGTATACGCGACCTTTATTCGTACAACGTTTATGTGTTTTTACAAATGGTGTAGATAAGTCGTTAATTAAAATTGTCCGGCTGAATGTTTAAAATCGTGTTACATTCATCTTTCAATCTAGGTAATCTGTCATTCAAGACAAATTACTCAATAAAACTTTAGTTTAAAAGAATTTTGATCGTATCTCTTGATTGATGGTACATCTTGTTGCGATTGTTGCATGATTAGAACAAATAATTGAGGCAATCATGTATTCATTGCATAATGTGAACTACATTCGTCGGCCGGAGGCAGTTAAGTCTGTTAACACAGCTATTATTGTATTTGTATACATGATTAAGTTTGATAAAGGAGCGTGCGCACGAACGTAACGCACGAACGTAACGCACGAACGTACACACGACATAAACCTAGTATACACATTCTCCAACCACCCCCTCGATCGTTAACCCTTAGTAATGCCTTTTTGCGCCTTCGGCGCAAAAAGGCATTTGACGGGAAAAAATAGGGCTGCTAGTGTGGTTACGTAAATCTTCTAACAATGAATACGCAATGGTTTGACTAAGTTAGTTATACCATTGCGTATTCCTTGTTACAAGATTTAACTACACTAGCAGTCCTATTTAAAACTAAGAGTAATCTAAGTCAATGCGTGCTCAGCTTAGAGAAGCACTACAATTTCAAGTTGTCTAGTTTACTAGTTTTCAGTACTGTCAAACTCGTGGCAAAGTGTCACTCTGACACTGTCAGCGACTAAAGTGTTTAAACTTACCAACACTTGCCATACTTCCCCCTTCAACACTCAGCAGCGGTTCAGCTTGTAATTCGTCATTGCAATAATTTAGATCTGACAGTCATAATGATGTCTTTAACTCAACTTAGTTCGATCTAGCTGAAATCTTAACAGATCTAGGTTAAAGTGAGTTTTTAATGTCTCTCAGGAAGATATGGTGTACAATCTGACCTCGATCTGGGAGCACACCCCAGCCGACAGCATGCCCATGTTGATCAAGTTTTACTGGATCCTCATCATCGCCTTCGTCCTTCACCAGTACCCTGAAATGTACTTTATGAGAGTTAAAAACGTGAGTTTGTGAGGTATTATCTGGGTTTATCTTTTCCTTTGGTTATGGTTATTGGCTCTGTGATTTCGAATTATTTTAAGCTGATGTTAATCTTCTACTTTTAGCTAGCAAAAAGTTTAATTTGAATTTATATTTCAGGAGGACATGCCAGATAAGATTATCGGATACACGGCTTATCTCATACCAATCCTAGGAGCCTACCTTACAGGGTAACACGAGATTTTTAAATTTTCTAAATTTCATACCCATCCTATAAGCCTATCTTACATGTTAACACGAGATATCTAATTTTCAATACTTTTCCCATTCCCTTTCTTCTCCTACTTTGTTACATTAACTCCTCACCTCGGTTCTCATAGCTCCAATGACAATTTCTCATCCTTGTCTTACATGGAATCAGATTTAATTAAATTAATCTTAACCCTGATCCCCAATACTGCAAAATCCAACATGCACTTGACACTTGACAGATCTTCTTTAGAAATCTTAAAGTACTCATTCGCAAATTTCCAACTGTTGATTTGATTAATTATTACCAATTATATCATCACAGCTTTGTAAACTTTTTATCCTCTCTCCTTCATTATTAAATCGAAACTAAGTTGATAGGCAAATTGGGAATAGGACTACGAATCACTTCGTGCCTATTCGACCACGATACCGGCTACATATTTTGCAATTTTTTCTGGGAAGCCTTGTCCTGCTATGTAGTCTAATGTTCAGCTCAGCTGCGACCAGATACCAATGTGACATACCAACTGTGCCTTTGTTCCCCTTACTTTCCTGCCGTCCCTTCTTTTCTTTACACGTGGACAAGATTGTAAAGTTTGTCATTTACGTGGCGCGCTTTAACTTTTTTGTGTGCACAAATGTGGCGCTTTCTCCGAATGAAGCGCGCACAGTCGAACAGAACGCCGCGCACGTCCCTATTGTGCAATCCTTGTCGTCAGGAAACGTCAGCAACTGCGACTTGCGAGGTCTCCACTCACCAGACTTAGAGTGAAAAATTAAGTGAAAAATTCGCCTAGTTGACATGCTCATCCTCCATCGATGATAATTTGTAGAAATATGTTCAGACCTAATATCAAATTAAACAGTAACATCCCCGGTCCAGTCCCAGCGCCATATTTTACGACCTGTCCTCTGACCGATACAAAATCATGTTGCTTCGCGTTTACTTACCCGAATTTCAGTTTTCAAAACCTCAAAAGAAACGTTAACCTTAACGTATTATTAGACTGGTTTACCCTGCAACTATCATTCTTGTAATCCACTGTGGAACTGAAGTCCTTAAAGCGCTCTCTGACGTGGTCGGATGCTCTGGGAACGAAGATATGGCACAGCCCCTTTACAGGTTTATAAAAGTTTCTGAACTTGATGAAACTGATACTCTTTATTAACAATTCATGATAAAGAAAAAAACCTTCCTTGAAAAAATTATAACAATATCCCTTGTCTTCAGGATATGGTCGGTCGCGTTCATCCTCGCCAGAAATGCAATTGCTGCTATCTCAGTGGTTACCTTCTTCAAGCTGAGAGGAAAAACTCCAGATGAGATTAGTCAGCTTAGATTCATAGCTTGGTAAGGGGCAACTCCAAACATTTTTACTGTTCTTCTTTTTTTCTACAGCTTGTGTTGTCATGATATCGTGTTGTTCTTGTAGATCACCAAAATGCCAACCCTAATCTTTGATTTGTTTTCCGGTAGTAACTCAATATATCAGCGATAAGTAAGTTAGCATTCATAAAAAAGAAACAAACCTATCTAACTATTACATGAATCAACTAAACCCCCCCCCTCCCAGCACGTTAGTTCTACTCATCCTGCTCGGTCTACAGCTCTACCTTGGCTGGAAGTTCGTACAGACCGTTCTCAGCTGGAGGCATCAAGCTAAAGAGGTCGCTCTCGCTCAGAAGAAAGCTGACAATTTCTGGCAGCAGAGGTGAGGGTAGCGAGATTAGGGTTCTTGCTACAGAAGTAGCGAGATCATTCTTTTTAGAGTTCGTATTAAATTTTGCTTAGTGATGAGAGGTTAAATCACTAAAAGGCCTGTAAAGGTTCCAACGAATTTCCCGTCAAATTTGTACTGGTGTGCAACAAACTGATTTATGTAAGTTGTCATACATTAATAATGAATAGGACGATGAAAGCCGTGATGATCATTTGTTGTTCCAACAAATAGTGAAAATCGTATTTAATCTGACGTTTCGAAAATTGTTCCATATTTCATATTCATAGCTCAATGAATGGAATTTATTTAATTTGTAGTGTTGAAATGCTTCCCAATTCATGAAAAGTTACGTCTCTGGACGTCAGCAATCCACTGTTGTAAATGGTGCTATCACTGATACCTTGCCAGTGTTTTCAGGTGTCCCTCAAGGGTCAATTATTGGACCACTACTGTTTGTTCTTTTCATGAATGACATATATTCTGGACTCTCGCGGGGCACTAATATCCTTATTCCTTGTATATGCTGATGATACTACCATTTACCATTTACACGTTATATTTACTCTATGAACAGAATCTTTTTGAGTATTCTGATTCCGAAAAAGATTTAGGCATGATCATGACATCTAATCTTTTAATAGTCGTGTCGATTCCCTTTATGGTAAAGAAAACCAGAAATTGGGCATGCATAAAAGAAATTGTCATTTTGGTAATGATTTAAACAAGAGAAGAGTCATCTACCTTACTCTTGTGCGTTCAATATTCGAATACCGTCCTATCATTTAGCGACCATCTTCAAGCGCCACCGCAAAAAATGGTCCTTAAATGGATTCGCAATGATTATGGTGTAAGCTATAGTGCAAAGGAAATTTATCATGTCCATTGTAAACAGTTAAACATTCTGCCCCTTAGGAATAGGTCTGATTATCATGATCTCTCTTTCATTCCTTGGTGCATCAATACAACTTATGTACCAAACTGCCTCATTACCTCAATTTCGTCTTTCTTCTCCGGATCAAGCCGCCTAAGAAGCTCACATCTTGACCACATATCTTCAATTCCACCTGGTAAAGCAATATCAAAATCCTTCTTTTATTGCAATCATCTTATTTGGATTAGACTTCCTCTTTGTCTCCGAGAGACTACCAGGCCAGGCGTGTTTAAAGCAGAGCTTCTTGAACATATCTGGAAGGAATTTGTCTGCACATTTGCATCTGTAGATAACAGCCCGGTATCAGATCATGACACATCCCATTTTCCAGACCCTGAGTAGTAAATTTTTATCGTTTTTTCTTAATTCTTTATCTTCAATGTCGTACTCATCACACATGTTTCCTTAACCTTGTACACATATTAATATTATCAAATATTTAATCTATTTATACAACTTCAATTGCATTAGATTCAGAGTTGTGACCAGTAACACTTAATCTAGAAATGCCTTTAAAGGTCACAAAATTAACTTATAGTCCTTCCTCTTGCAATTGGGGCCCAATGTAATCCCTCCCCCTTTCACTTAACCACCCAAGGCCATGTGACTGGTCATGGTCACATGGGAGTATTGGTGTCCCCTGATTGTTATCATCGTTATTCACTTTTCAAGGCATTTCTTGGTTCCTTAAGTCCATTTTTCAAAATCTGTTTACAATTGATATTGTAATACACTTTGATGATAATAATTGAAAGATTTCAATAAAAAAGTTTGACCAAATTCCTGTCTATCGGCGAATAGACGCCAATCTTTGGTAGAGTTGTTGCTAATACTTGTCCCACTAAGTTGTCAGACAGTTCTCCAATAATTACCTGTCACTTGATAGACGTTTCCAAGACTCTTTGGTGAAAGTGTGCGTCACAAGTGCATTAGCGGCTAAATAACACAGCTGTCAGTCAAGCTCGGTTAAGACTTAAGTGCGCGACACCTCCCCAGGAATACGAAGTCTACCGTACTGCTCACTGCTCAAGCATCATGATAAAATGTCGACTTTCATTCTGCACATGTCAACTAGAATTTGCTTCAACATTGATTACTTACTTACTTCGTGTAATTATACGTGTAACCTACGTGTAACGTGATGTGTAGTTAGAGGTTGTGTGAGATAATAAGATTAATAACTTAACGGAATATTGTTTAGAAAGTATGATCCCTAGTTATCAACATATCAAACAAGCTGTAACGAATAACGCGCAGGAAAGAAGCAAACAAAGAAGCAAAGAAAGCTCGAGCAGAGAAGAGGGCCGCCAAGGCAGCGGAAGAGAAAGCAGACTAAAGCAAACCAAGTCATGGCACTTAGGGACTCAGTGCACGTCTAAACGGGAACACTTTAATAGGTCTGCATTATACACTAAGTTTAGACATTTTATGTGTTTCCTGAGGGTCGTTAAGGTGCTGACATTTCGTTCTGACCATATGATGTCCTCGAGTTGTAGATACAATTTTAGAATTTTTAGTTTCAACCAAGTGTTGGGGGATCCCCAGTAATAGTCATGCTGGTTTTTAATTCATGTTGTGTATTTAAGTTCAAGTAGCGAAAATCGTTGACGTTAAAGTTTATCTCGATAAAGTTTTGAAGCTCATTGAGTTAAGATATGGTCATTAAGTTAAGATATGAAACAATATTTCGTCTCGTTACTTGTTGGATAGGTTTTCAATTTTAATGCCCCTGAAGTATAGCAACTTGTAAGTGTTGAACTGATTTTTAACGTATTTATCGTAAAGCTCCAATGATTAAGGGGAAAATTATTATATTAACTAGCAATTAAACGTGATCATACAGCGTATATATTTGAAAGTGTGGTGTATAAACTTATCATTTCAATTCATCAACATATTAAATGCATATCTGATTTCGAATTGTTTCATTTTACCCAAATATGAGAAACACAAATGATACTCCAAAATCAGGAAGCTTAGCTTTAAATATAACTATCCTCATTCAAGTATATATCGTTAAAACATCCTCAGTGAAATAGAAACTCTAATTATTTGTATATTAGAAGTGTTGAAAGTATTAGAACTCCGATTAAGTCTATGATTTACTACCTCGGCAAAAATCAAACATCCTACATTAATCACACACAAACACACACACACACACACACACACACACACACACACACACACACACACACACACACACACACACACACACACACACACACACACACACACACACACACACACACACACACACACACACACACACACACACACACACACACA
>JH153509.1:185122-196932 GCA_000226015.1 Mnemiopsis leidyi | reverse complement strand
GAATATTGTCGTAAGTATTGTAGTTAGTTAGTCGGACAGAGCATAATCAGTGGAATATTGTCGTAAGTATTGAAGTTAGTTAGTCGGACAGAGCATAATCAGTGGAATATTGTCGTAAGTATTGAAGTTAGTTAGTCGGACAGAGCATTATCAGTGGAATATTGTCGTAAGTATTGTAGTTAGTTAGTCGGACAGAGCATTATCAGTGGAATATTGTCGTAAGTATTGTAGTTAGTTAGTCGGACAGAGCATAATCGGTGGAATATTGTCGTAAGTATTGTAGTTAGATAGGGCGGGGTGTCAGACATGACACCCTGGAATTTAGTTATGTAGTGAGTGTTGCTTGTGTCTCCGCCATGCTATTTGTGTCTCTGCCATGCTATTGTAGCACTTTGAAAATACTAAAGCTATTTACTGATATTTGTTCTATTCGTGAAGTGTTGAAAGTATGAAAACATTAAAGACGCTAGTTTGTATTTGCTGGGTCACGTGACTGTGAGTATCTGTCACGTGGACTGTGTGCCCCAACTCCACTGCTGTAAGATGCAAATGCCCGTTTCGATAAAAATATTTCTAAAAATATTTTGAGTGAGCCGTGTCTTTACCCTTACCAGCCAAGTAAAAATGTTACCGTTACCAGCCAAATGTTGACCGAGTTATGCTGTGGAATTTCAAAATATGTCATCGCCTATAAAGTATAAACTTGAAAATGCAACACATGCTATTGGTGGACACAGACTCCAGAAAGTGAAACTATCAAGACATGATATGTGTTTCTCCTCTGCAGTGAAGAGTGTGAAATAAAGAACTGACTCACGCCGTACAAATATTGTATTTATAGACTTATTGAGCTGTAGAGCTATGCTGTGGCATGCAGTACATGAACTATTAAGTAAGTTAGACTACCTTGTTTTGTCAGCTAGACTTGCTCGTGGTAGATAGAGTGATGACAGGGGTTCTAGGGAGAGGGAGAGACAGAGGGTGACATTGTAATCACCCCTCACTTAGAAAGACAGAGCGTAGTAGGGGAACTGTTGTTGTACCAACAGTAATTATAGGCTGGTAGTAACCTAGACGCTTATATTGTGAAGAGGGAATTTCAGGTATTTTGTAGAACATTTTCAACAAAACTTGTTGTCTTTACAGAAAATGATAACATCTTATTGGACATTGTACTATATCTCCCTTTAATTTATATTCCTTTTCATTATCTCCTTTAATTCGACTATATCTCTTTATCCACGACTAACTTCAACATACAACTTCTTATATTGTAGTTATAGTCTATTTATAGTATACACCTTCAGCTTCTTAATAAAACCAACATTTCAGACGAGACCAAGAGCAGAGCATTATATACGGCAGTATTGACAATGGCAAAACTATCAAGTAAGTCATTGTCTTCTTGCTCCTTTATCAAGATTTTCTATTGATACAGCACCCTCTTTTCTCTGCATAATGGTGCCAAGGTCGGAGCGATTTTCTCACCTTAAGAATATGCTCCAGATCATTCAGATCTTGACTTATCAGTATATTACAATGGCTGCGATATTAATTACTTGCTATCTTGTTATTCAAAAACAAATGAGACTTGAAATAGGCAGTCTACAAAACTCGATTTCCAAATAGCTAGCTGACTTTGAGAGGATGATTAGCTACCAGTCGGAAAGAACTTTGTTATAAGAGAGTTGAGTACAAGAGATAGAGCGTTTCCTTTCACCAACAATTAATCGACATACTAGGAATACAATCGGTTAATAATAAATATATAAAACACCACATTCACCCCGCCTTAAAGACTTCTCGTATAAAAGTATAAATTCAAAATCTTTCAAACCATTGAAAACTGCAGGAAATGACAAGTAGTAAAATCTTCAAATATAGCTATCCGTACGTGCGCAACCGCGCGAAAACAAATGTACTTTACATGGATATAAAAAGTGCTGCGCGCAAATTTCAAGTTCAAATCATAACCCAATCTAGGTAAAGCGGAAGATCAAACTCTTATCTAAGGAAATAGGAATAACGGTTAAATTCAAATAAATCGACAAGTAGTCAGAGATAAGTCTTATCTTCAATTTAACGGCTCTATTATTCAACGGTTTAATACTAACACATCGACCGGCAATCTGCCCCTCTTAAGATTTGCACTACACACAGCATTCAAAAAAGTCAAATCAGGTTTTAAAAAAATTGCAATTATCACTCATAAGTTAGCGAATTTAAATATCACTCGGAAATGGTACATGGTTATCAAAAGTTTACAAGAAATTAGGGACTCAACACATACTCAAAATTAGCCACCCATTTTAGTGTACTCTAACCTAGAAGGTGGCTTTACATCTCGCTTTGGTTTTGAAGAAGTAGTATCCTCGAGAATCTCTGGGGTAGAGATTGGCGGAGGTTCTGACACACAGTCCGTATTGGGAGGTGGGATCGTCTCAGTTGGAGGTTGCTCAGTAGTCGCCGATTCGATTCTTACAGGAGGCTCTGAAATTTGAACAGTTTTACTCTGTGGTACGGGAGCAAGATCCCTCAATGAAACAGTTTTCTCCCTTCCGTTCGGTAGACATACCCGAGCATAGCAAGGATTAGTGTCAACAATTTCAACCTCGTCGACTAACGGATCATATTTGGAAGGTCTTACGTGACGGCGTAGTAGGGCTTTCCCTTTCTCCAACAGCCAGGTTGGAAGAATGGGACCAGAAGCGGTCCGCCTACTGTAGCCAAGAAACCTCTCATATGAGGAGTTTGATTGGTAGCCGTGCTTAGTAAGCTACGTATTGAGTGAAGAGCGTCGGGTAAGACAACTTCCCAGTGACAGTCCTCTAACCCTCGGTCACTTAAAGCAAGTTGCACGGTTTTCCAAATTATGGCATTGTATCTCTCGCATTGGCCGTTTCCTCGAGGATTGTATGGGGAGCTATGACTGGACCCAATACCTTGAGAAATGAAAAAGGATTTCAGACCATCACTAATAAATGAGCTTCCCTTGTCTGAGTGAACAAATCCAGGTTGGCCGAATACGGAGAACAACTCAGTTAAGCACCTTTTTACAGTGTCCGTGTGCAAATCTTTACAAGGAAAAGCAAAAGGGAAACGAGAAAATTCGTCTACAACCGTAAGTATATACTTATTTGCAGATACTGTAGGGAGTGGGCCCTTAAAGTCAATACTGATTCTTTCCATTGGTTGGGTAGCCTTGACAAGAGGAGGATTTGAAGGCCTGTAGAAGCTAGGCTTGAGCTTGGCACACACACTACAGTTAGTAATAACCTTTTTAACATCGTCGACCGAGTACGGGAGGTTACGTGAGCGGATAAGATGAATCATCCGAGTTATGCCAGGGTGACAGAGAGCGCTGTGAATCTTTTGTAGAGAGTCAAAGGACGGTACAGAAGCAGTTATGCGAGAGAGACAGTCAGCAGCCGCATTATCTCGCCCTGGTCGAAACTTGATATCAAAATCATAACAGCTGAGTTCTATCCGCCACCGTAGCAATTTGTCGTTCTTAATCTTTCCGTGTTTGGCTGGATCGAAAATAAACGATACGGCTTGCTGATCGGTTAAGAGTAAGAAACGCCGGCCACAGAGATAGTGACGCCATTTACGGACAGCCTCAACTATAGCACAAGCTTCCTTTTCTACAGATGAGTGGTGCTTCTCGTGCAGTGGTTATTGAGTGTTCTGGAGAAGAAGGCAACGGGTCTACCGTTCTGATTGAGCGACGCCGATAAACAGCGGTCAGAAGCATCTGTTTCGACCACTAATAAATCATTTTCATTAGGGCAAACGAGGCAGGCAGCCATGATGCATTCCTTAATTTCTGCAAACGCCTTCTGAGCATTCTCTCCAAGAGGAAACTCCGGGTTTTTAATAAGAGGCTGTACCTTTTCCGAGAACTTAGGGATCCACTTACTGTAATATGAGAATAATCCGAGAGCACGTTTTAGGGAGGCGCTGTCAATAGGCAGAGAGAGATTAACGAGAGGGGACAAACGGTCAGGGTCAGGTTTGATTGTACCCTTACTGATCTGATAGCCAAGGATCTTAATCTCTGATGCAGATTTGACAGTTTTATCATGGTTGAGAGTCATGCCATACTTGTCATCAACTCTTAAGAATTTTGCGACATCGGACTCGAGCTCATCCTGAGAATGGCCACAGACAGTGATATTATCCAAGTAGGCATACGTGTTTTTGAGACCGTTTTCGTCAATTATCTGATCAATGGCCCTTTGGAATGCAGAGACGCCGTTTGAAACACCGTATGGAATGCAGGTGAACTGATACAAACGTCCGGCTGCTTCAAATGCAGTATAAGGCTTATCAGAATCTCGGATAGGAACCTGGTGGTACGCACTCTTGAGATCAAATGTACTGTAAAAAGAGAATTGAGCCACTTTGTTAGCCATGTCATCTATATTCGGGAATGGGTACCCGTCTAGCTCACAAAACTTATTGATCGTTCTAGAATAGTCCACTACCATTCGTTTCCTATGGCGTTCGTTAGAAGTGACCAAGACTTGTGCCCTCCATGGACTAGAACTAGGTTCGATTCTACCGTCAGAGAGAAGTTCTTCAATTTTCTCAGATATGAAATCAAGGTCAGGTTTGGAGTGTTGCCGTGAGTTACACCTTATATAGGACGGACATCCGAGTTTAAGTGTTCGAAAAGGGGGACAGGCTGTATGTGCATGGGGGTTAGGGAGCAAGCAAACCCAGATTTGCTTATGTTATCAATGTTCAAAGGAGATCGATGGCCCCCAAAGTCTATAACAACCTTCTCGTGCTGACTTAATACGTCGTGTCCCAATATCACATCACAACATAGTTCGGGCAGGATTTTGAGTTTGCAATTATGGTACACATGCTCCCCTATGGTAATGTCAACACAGATAGAACCAAGAGTTTGAGATTCGTGATTAGTAGAGGCCATTTGAACATTATGGCAATCATTTTCATTTACATCTAGTTCGAGATTTTTCACAGGTAGAGAATTGATGTAACTTTCAGAACTGCCAGTATCGACTAAAACGTTCAAATCATAGTGGCTTACCTTAGCACTAATCACAGCGTCCGAGAGGGAAGATGGCAGGGCAGAGACAAAACGACTGGAACTTCTATCCTGTTTGAAGGTTCCTGCTTTCTTCGATTTACGACACACTTTAGCAAAGTGGCCTCTGGTACCACAACTATGACACACTGCTTCCCTCGCCGGGCAAGAGTCCCGGGCATGAACCTGAAACCCGCAATAAAAACAATTGCCAGAACTATTTCTCTGAGATAATTTGCTGGGGTTTTGTTGGTAGTTATTGCTTCTCCAGGTGGCAGCACATGTCTCAGGAGGTTCATTATTCAGCAGATTTTGATTATCTGCAACTGACAGAGCATTGATGACAGGATTAGAAGATGCAATACGCTCACTGTTCCTTGCTGCTAGCTCATACGAACGAGCTTTCTCAAATGATTTCTCTAGAGGTAGATCCTCCTCTAACAGTCTCTGACGAATATCCGAAGATTTTATACCACAAATAAACGCATCTCTTACATAAGCATCCCGGTAAAGAACACCAGTAATATCTTTAAACTCGCATTCATTAGCCAGACTTTCAAGAGCATGTTTATATTCGTCAATAGATTCACCGTCATGTTGGTTTCTGGTGAGTAAACAATGACGAGCGAAAATTTCATTTTTCGGCTTAACGTATAAGCCCTCTAGTTGATCGATAGCTTCTTTGTACGATGCTTGGTTGCTAATGTATTCATAGATTTCTGGCGAGACAAAATTTATTAGAGCTGAGAGCTTGGTTGCGTCGTCGGGAGCAGTTTGGAAACTTGTGAAAAAGTTGTCGAGAGTTTTCTTCCAATGCGCCCAGATTTGTGGCTATCTTTTGAGCGATGATCCAAGTCCAATCTCGTAGGTTTCAGGAATTTCTCCATTGAGATGTCGATTAAAATGTTATAAGAGAGTTGAGTACAAGAGATAGAGCGTTTCCTTTCACCAACAATTAATCGACATACTAGGAATACAATCGGTTAATAATAAATATAAAACACCACACTAACTACTTAACTAGGATCCCAGGATCCCTGAGTTATAAGTGCAGAGTAATCATATTTTGTCACTATGCTTGTACTAGAAAATCTATTACTTTGGTTAACTTATAATACTTATACTCCATGGTAGTACAATAGTACATCTTTCTTTTATTTGAAACTTTAAATTTAAATCTGATTAAAATAGCTATGATTCTTTATCAGCCAAAAACTATTTATCAGGGATCACTTTTTGTATATATGTGGCTTATATATAGATGGTCTATTGACCACATTGTGCAATCTAATAAATCTGTTGGTAACTTGATACTTTTCCTATGTTTAACCGTATTAATTTCAGCTTCAGTGGCCTCCGGATCATTCTGATGTTTGCAGTGAAGCAGAACTAAGTAAGTTGATGTTGGCTTGCCCTTAGTCAACAAGCATTAAGCCAGTTTACAGAAATTAAATGAATTTACACAAGTACATAAATAGAAAGATTATCTGCAGCTTTTGTTCCCCGTTTGCTAAAATTTTGCACCTTGTCCTTGCATTGCACGTCATCAGCTCAACATCAAAGTACCTAGTCTGAATGTTACTACTTACATGATAAAATTGTATAATTTTGTATAGAGATATTAATCAAAGCATGTTTCATATAATTGAATATAGTTTATTTCAGTTGCCCATGAAGAGATTGGTCAGGATATGAAAAAATCCATCAAACGAAAAGGTATTCTAAGTATGTTTCGTTTTATTGAAAGTATTAATCTCAAAAATGGTTGTCTCTTGTATCATGTGATTAAAGGTGTTGTAATGTGTGTGTGTGTTTGTGTGTATGTATAAGGCATGTATTGTATAATGTACATGACGAGCATGGTCGTGATAATAATGCTACAAATATATTACAGGGAAGCGCAAACTGAAGAAGTCTGGCATTTTTGATCAGTCTATAAGTAGTACCCAAGATGGGCAGCAAGAAGCAGCTAGATTGACTGACAATTTCGTCCTGAGTAAAACTTCGACTAATGGAATTGATCTGCAGTCGAGTGATAGAAAAGAAGATAGCCAATTTTCTTCTTATGACGCATCCCAGCATTTCGAGAGAACAGATTATTCAGTGACTAATATCATTAATCAGTTGGAAGCAACAATAGATCGGGATCCAGTTGACAGTTTCTCTGATATTTTAAATAGTGATTTGGAGGACAACGGTTGGGATAGCCCCACTAAAAGTAGGAGAACTTGCCAACTGACCAATTCACAGAAAAATGTAATGGACAGAACTTTTGACTTTGATGAAGTCGACAGGGTAAATTCAGATAAAAAACCTCGTAAAAAGCCTCGGAAACATCGCGTTTGCAAAGATGAAAATATTAGAGCAAAAGGTAGACCAAAAAGTATCAGTCCCAGTAAATCATCTAACTGTGTGCACAATGCCAATCTGAAAGAGTCGCCCTCAAAGATGATAACATTTAATTCTAATTATGCTGACAATTCTGATATTGTCACCGATATCGATCATGGATCTTTGGAGCCTGACAATGATCATATTGAAGCTTTAGAACTGATTAAATCCCCTACAATAGTTGGGGCCCGACAACCTAAACCATCAAAATCAAGGCGTTCTATAAAATCTCTCACTAAGAATTGTGATGCAAGCAGTGTGAAGAAAGAGCTGAATAAGGTGCTCTCTTTACATTCAAAGCAGAAGCCAAATGAAGATCCATCATCTGGAAGGTGTAAAGATGTTAGAGATATAAGCCGTTCACCTGCCAAGGATGATACGACTGCAGATCGATCGATAAATTCAAATGTAGTTCAAGCTCCTGAGATCACTTCTACTTCTGATCCGAAGCCTAGAAGGATGAGCAAACGTACAAGACATTCCTCATATAAACTTGCTGACCCTGATTTCGTATCTGAGCGTCGTGCTGGTTGGCAATCAAAGACTAAAGATATGAGTTTATCTCCAAAAGCCGATAATATTTGTGAAGTTTTACCTGATGCAGAAGCAGTCTCTGCTGACCTTGGTATCAGCAGCAACTTCAATGATTATGATGGTGTCAATTCAAACACAAACAAAGTGATTTCTTCACAGAGTTTAGCAACTATTGAAAAACAGAGAGATAGCGTATGGCCAAGAAAGTCCAGCAGAAAAAGAAGAGCAAACTCGAAATATCTTCTAGATGCTTCTATATCAGTTGAGTCACATAAAATATCTAGTTGCGACTCTTCATTGGTAGAACAACCTTCTGATAAGGAAAACAAACCAAATTCTGACAGAAAATCGGCTACCAAACAGTACTTTAAAGATAAGATTTGCCCTGCTTCACAGAAAAGTAGCATCAAGGCCTCCAGAAAATCTGGTAGAATTAAGAAATCTAATCCAAAGTATCAATTGAATGCTGCCAATATGGTGGGATCTATATCTGAGCTTGATGCAGACTCTTCGAAATCAGATCAAACATCAGACAGGAATAATTTAACTAACGATCAGGACTTCTCCGCAAGCGAGTACAGCACTACTGAAACTCCCGTCATCAAAAAAACTTTTACCAAGCGGGAGAAAAAGCCACCTGCTATTTTAACAACGACAGACACTGAGGAGTCAGCAAGTGAACGGCATGACGTGAGATTCTCATCGAAGAGAAAGAAAGCTAAGAAATGTGACAGCAGTGATAGTGGCGATTTGGTTAAGAAGAGGATATCACAAACTACTGTGGCACCCGTAGCAGATGTGAGTATAAATTGGAATGACAGTGGTTGCTAGCGTTACCACTTTGCTCCTTTAAAAAGTTGACTATAACTTAACGGTCCTCATTAACATTAATTAGTAATTGATTGAAGTACCATTCCCCTTAAATATAAAGGCTTAAGGAAGCTAAAGGAATGTCATTAGTTTTTTTCAAAAACTGATTACTTAAAGTCTTACCATTTCTCCTATAAATATCGGATTTTGTTTGTAAAGGAAATCCCATATTTTCTCACACTGTTTAATGCATCACGAATTTAGCAGCATTGTATAGTAATAGTCGAATAGGAACAGGTCTTCAGAGTATAAATCATAATGCTGTCTTATTCCTTTATAACCCGTGCTTAGATTACTGTAACGGAATTTACTTTGGTACCTATTTCTGGACAACTTCTGAATCAATTACAGCTGATAAAAAATGCTGCAGCCAAAGCTGTCACCAATAAAAACAAGTATGACCATGTTGGTGAAGATCTGGAAAAGTTACATCGGTTAAAAGTCAAGAAGAGAATCGCTTTCAAGATTGCTCTTCTTGCCTACAAATCTGTTAATGGACTTGCTCCTGATTATTTAAAGGACATGTTTCGATATGCACACCATGGACACACACTCAAGCTTATTGTTCCACAATTAATATCAGCATCAAGTCGTAGAAGTTTTAGCTACACTGGTCCTAAAATCTTCAACAATCTCCCCACAACACTGACATGATCAGATGCTGTTGATATTTTTAAGAGAAATCTGAAAACGTATTTGTTTAAATTGCAAGATCACGAGTTAGATAAACTTTTATCATAGCTTGCGTGGAAGGTATGATTGTTTTCCACTGTGATTCTCATTTAAGGGCTTTCCTATTAATTTAGATTACTACTAGTTAGTGTTTTACACCGCTGAGTATAAGTTTTTAACTTTAAAGCAGTGTTATAAATTGCACAATTATTATTATTATTATTATCAATAAATAATTTCCAAGTAGTTTTATAGTTTTCTTAACAAAAGCAATTTAAGGCCAAAAAGATGATAATGTGAAAATAATTAGTCATTAAAGGGTTCCTAATTTCCACGCCTTGTACTTCTCTTTTTAGAGTTCTAGCAAAACAATTTAGAGTCGGTGCATCAGGTACAACCGTTTTTGTTTCCCTGCCAAACAAAATTAAGCCCTTAACGGCAATTTCATCGACATTGGCTCTTATTTTTGGATGATTTTAAAAAGAAAACTTATCCTTCGGTTCTTTCTTCCACAGTTTAGTATAGCAGATTCATTTGCACCTCGCAATTGTGATCCTCGTTTTCCTGTGATCAAAAGATTGTGCAGAAATAGAACCATTTCGGGATTCTCAATGAGGAAACTTCATCAGATGAAATCAAAGGATAATCCTAATACCGTCAATGAGTCATCAATTTCCCATCATTCTGATTTTCTTAAGTTCCATACATTAAGTGATAACAATTTCCTAACGGAGAAAATGAATGAACCCTCTAGGTCTTCTTGTCTAATTGTTACAAATGAAGCTCCAAATGCCACCGAATCCGCTCCAAATCAACTTAACAAAACCTCAAATTTGACTTGTTATTCCAAGGATACAAGTCCTCAGGAAAAAAGTGATTTAAAAATGGGCCGGAGGAGCAAGGCTCTCGGTAGCCGTAAAGCTAGGATGAGAACTTTGACATGGCGTGCGGTCGGAAACTTAAGATCGGTAAGAAGCCTCAAGTCTTGCAATGTAAAAAAGTGGCCCAAAAAATATCTGTCTGGAAAATTAAGCACTGTGTCGCGAGACTGGATCGTTTATGTTCTCCGCTAGCTTTTTTATTATATAAATTGTTTTGAAAGCATTTCCTTTGAGCAATCAGGCAAAACAAATAGTCGAACAAAAAGCTAGAATCCTGAGTTTACGAATTTCGTAGTATGTTTCGAGTTTATCCTAAGGGAACCTCAAATTATTTATGAAACAGAGGACGTGTGTCATTCATGATTGCTACGCTTATATCTTACCGTTTCATGTATCAACAAGGTATAATATTTTCATAGGTCCATGTGAATGTCAGATAACAAACTGAGACTTGTACGATGTTGTTTGGCCGTATCTTACTTCCCATTGGTCATTAACTGTCGATAGTTTGTGACATTTTTGACATTTCCTCAGAAATACCGTTCTTTATAACCCCCAGACGAAGATGATTTGCACGACCTGTTGCCATAGAGACGATCAGGCGATGGTGAGGAAAACTGCCAAGCTCTTTTCGGCTATGATATCCGAGTCCGTTGGCACGGATACCACTCACGTTGTCATGGGAACTTGCAAGAGAACTATAAACTTGTTAAAGGCGATTATTCACGGAGCACATGTGCTTTCCCTTCAGTGGGTAGGTCTCGAATAATACATCAAATTCATTGTGTGTAACTAGCCATTATGTGTAACTTGTTCTCTGTTTATTGTTAGTCCATCAATACAGTTAAGGTATCATTTAGATACAAATTTGAAGCTAAACTTTTGTTATCATAGGTGACAGATTCGATCTCGAAGAATGCCTGGCAGAAGGAATCTAAGTATCAATTTACCTCCGATTTTCCTATATTAAAGGTAAGTTCCTAATGGCTAATCTGAGTAGCTAATATCAAGGTTCTATCCCCTCACGAAGTTTCAAAATTTATTGTTCAATGTCAATCACGTGATACCTAGTTTCGCTATATCAGATGAAGGGAGAGTCCAGAAGGAGAGCAGCAAGTTTGCTGTTTGTGGATCTTGGGCTGATTTTTGTTGAGAAAGACACGAGCCCCCCTCAACAGGACCTTACTGATCTTATCACTCTGTGTGGCGGCAAAGTAAGTAACGGGAGGAAACTCGCTCCTAAGTTCCCCAAGCTGCTCCTCCTCTTAGCCTCCCCCGTCCTCATAGCTTTCTCCTACTAGCCTCCCCCGTCCCCTAGCTTCCCCCTCCTAGCCTCCCCGTCCCTAGCTCCCTCCTCCTAGCCTCCCCCGTCCCACTTAGCCTTCCTCCTCCTACGCCCTCCCCCG
>JH153509.1:156164-170961 GCA_000226015.1 Mnemiopsis leidyi | reverse complement strand
GTATTACGTCACGTGTAGATACAGCTCTATCCAGCCTATATTACAGTCGATATTAGCCATATCTGAACTTGTATACGCACGAATCCTGATACAGATGAGATCTTAGCTCAATTCTCACTCTTCTTTGCTAAATTGCAGATATTGTAAAGTCCAGATCTTATGGTGAAAAACAACTTCAGACCACAAAACAGTCAGATCAACTTAATCCCGGACAATTGACCAAATCATTTCCGGATATAGACGACTTTTTTCGGTTCTACGATGGTCCAGAGTTTGACGTTTCGCTGTAGCTCAATTCGCTTTTGTTCTTCAATACCTTACTTGATGCAGTTCAGTTCTTTGCTCAATTCTTATCCGTCTTTCCTCCATTTAAACATGAAAAAGTTGGCACTTAAACTGAAAACACACTCCTGTTCCACATGATGTTACAGCGTGAAAGAAAAGTACTCTGTGTTATGTTGTTCTAGCCTGGTTGTCTACAATCTGCAGTTCACAGCTGAACAGAGCTCAATGACGGTCTTCCTAGTTGCCCTTTCAGAGAGTCCTGTTGTCCGGGGAGTGTGGTGGAGTTAGTCCCACCACTCACAGAGTTGTTCTTTATCACACTCTTGTTTCCCAGAATCACGTGGTTGTCTGTGTGACTGTGGGCGTTGTACTGGTTCTTCGCCACAGCGCCTCCTCTCCTGAAGATGCCTCGCACTTCCGATCGAAACCTGCGCATACGCAACATGTAAATCAAGGGGTTAACCAGGGAGTTGAGAGCTACCGTGATGATGTACGTCAGCAGCCAGATGTACTTCTGGAGGAAGTAGTTGGTGTTGTTGACGTCCAGGAAGTCCTTGCCTGTCCAGTAGACCGCCACAATGTACCTGGTGTAGTTGAGGAACACCGGCAGGTTAAAGATGATGTAGACGAAGGTGACGATGATGATCGTCACCGTTGCTTTCTTCTTCATCTTGGTGACGGCGGCCGAGCTACGGGAGATTCGAACAGAGAAGAGGATCACGACGGTGGAGGTGATGCAGCTGGCGGTGATGGGGATTATGGGGAACGCGAGCTGGAGTGTAGAGAATACTGCGTCCGAGACCTGAGTTGTGTGTGATTTTAAAAGTTGTAGCTAACTTTCAAATTTAGCTTAATTAACTTTTAAGTTTTTATGTTTGAAAAGGGGTTCCAATGGTGAACAATTGTGAGATCTTCATAGAAATTTACAATAAAAATTCTTTACAATTGGAAGTTGGAACTCCCCTGTTTGAAGCAGACTGAAGTGTGTTCAAATTACCTGATAGCCATGGTGATTGATGTGGTTCCAGCAGTACCCCGCAGAGTGTTCATACTTATAACTACTGTACCCCAGAAACACCCCTGTCAGCTGTCTTGTCGCCAGAAAAATCATGTAGCCAATGACTAGTCCAACAATCACCTGAGACACATTCTCAAATTTAGCAAGCAGATGATAAAGATGCTTGCAGTGAATCTTATCATCAATAATCGGGGCGTAGAAAACCATTAGATCATCGATGATGAAAAGGGCCATTACAGATTGTTAAAAAAAAGTTCACATTCAATAAATGTAAACTTACCTTCTTCTTGATGAAAACTAGAGGTTTTAGTAGAGCGAATGTCCGAAGAAACGACAAAGAGAAGACGAGAAAGACGGAGTAGTATGGGATGAGCTCCCAAGTGAAGCCCCACAGCGAACAGAAGACTTTGCTTGAGAACATCATACCGTTCCTGTTCCCGGCTAGAGAGAGCCCTGAGGTTAATTGGTGTTAAATCACCTAGTATTGTTCTATCGGTGACGAAGGACTCTATTCTTTGTACATTTGCTATTAGAGTTAGTTGGAGTTGCAATTACTTTGAATCTTATCGTAAAGATTACACTAAAAGACTAAAGATTGGACAGCACGGAGCCCCTCGGGGCTCGGCTTCCTTGTTTTCATGCTGATTCGCACTGAGTTTACCACGCTAGGCACATATCCAGATCGTCCAGATCTTAAAGTGCGGAAGCAGTTTTTTGATTAATTAAAAAAAGATAATCAACAAAAAAGTTAATGAATACAAGTCAGGGAAAAACAAAAGATTCTACTGACTTGCAGGGAAGACGAGAAAACAAGTCAGGATATCAACAGTTTCAACTGAGTTACAAGGAAGACGGGAAAACAAGTCAGGATATCAACAGTTTCTACTGACCTACAGGGAAGACGAGAAAACAAGTCAGGATATCAACAGTTTCTACTGACTTACAGGGAAGACGAGAAAACAAGTCAGGATATCAACAGTTTCTACTGACTTACAGGGAAGACGAGAAAACAAGTCAGGATATCAACAGTTTCTACTGACTTACAGGGAAGACGAGAAAACAAGTCAGGATATCAACAGTTTCAACTGACTTACAAGGAAGACGAGAAAACAAGTCAGGATATCAACAGTTTCCACTGACAGCTGACTTACAAGGAAGACGAGAAAACAAGTCAGGATATCAACAGTTTCTACTCACTTACAAGGAAGACGAGGAAACAATTCAGGATATCAACAGTTTCTACTGACTTACAAGGAAGACGAGAAAACAAGTCAGGATATCAACAGTTTCAACTGACCTACAGGGAAGACGAGAACACAAGTCAGGATATCAACAGATGAGATGACGATGTAGATACAAGTTGGGATGTCACGGGTTTTCCTTAGGAAGTAGTAAAGCGAGATGCAGTTTGATGGAATACCAACTGCGAAACAGAGGAAGCAGATCAGGGCAAACGTCAGATCAGTCGGGTCCATAGCTGATAGAGAGAAGTTGTTAGGACGAGATTATGTCTATCTTCAAATTAAAGTGTGTAATGATGATCATTACTGAAGATATGAAGATAGTTTGATCTTTAAATGATTTTATGAAACCACTAATCAGCTCGAATTTACAGGCTTGAAAGTAAAATCCATTTTGAAAAATATAATCTAGGAAAAATACCTAATTTAGTAAAAATAGGGAAAAACATCTTATCAGAGATGGCGGCGAGTTTCTTTCTCTCAGCGTTTTCTCATTAAATTTGCTTTTAGATCACGAATATAGGAATCACGATTGTTTGCAGCTGGCAACAAATAAACGGTTTCTGACCATTTGTTCTATCGATAAAATATTTTACAAGTTTATTCTATCAAGGTAACTATTTAACAGGTCGACAAACTTATCCAATAACTCGAGTTTTCCTAAAAACATCTGCAGGTCCACTTTTTATCTACTCGAGGTATAGTAGGCGCCTGCGACAAAACAGTGCCATACTTAATCCAGTAAGACAAAACTACATTATACTAACTCCAGCTAGACCTTCATTCAAACTAAAGAGGTGAAGATGGTGGAAGCTGCTTGGGGTGGTTATAAAGCACGTTGTTGCTCTAACTGCGCTAGATGATGACGTTTAGTTCAACCGAGTACTGTCCCCTGTCAACAGCAGTGCCCGAATGGTTGCTAACGTCGCCTTTAATTGGTGTTTAGTGTGCCGACTGGAGATAATAACACAAGGTAGATGACTTGACAAAATGAGGATATGTTGAGGAGTTTTGTGTTGGGATGTTGAGGAGTTTTGTGTTGGGATGGAATTTTTTTTCTCTATTTCGCCCTCTCATCTTAACAAATAAGCTCATATAACCTTAAGTAAATTAAATTACCTTAAGTAAATTAAATTACGCAATCTAGGTTGGGCTCTAGCACTCACATTGATCTAAAGAAATCAAGGCCAGCCTTAAATCTATTAAAAATATGCTATCTTTCCTTAGCGTTTTGGCATTTTGTCTAACACAGTTACTTTTCCAGAAGTTGACTATTAGACCATGGTTCAATATCTATAAACAAGCTAACTTAATAGCTAACCCTGGGACATCTATATTATAATTGAGCACGATACTAGCACTTATGTCACGAAAGGTCGAGTTTGAGCCTTTGCACGTGCAGTGCACGTGGAATGTTTACCTGGCCTAGTGACATCAAAACATCATAACACCAAATACTACTGTTCTCATCTTAAACTTTGGTAGAGCAGTATGTACTACAGCTTGATATTATCAATGGTGTGTATGAACTCGGTTAAATTTATTGGCGCTTCGAACTCATATATTGAATTTAAGTTATGATCAAAATATTATGCAAAAGATATCTTAGATTTAACTGTTTGGCCGATAATTAAGAGCGTCAATAATATCATATTCCTAATCGGTATCACCTTGTTGGTATCACCATGCAGATGAGGAGCAATGTTAATAACTCAATATCTAGATAACTTCTAAACGCAGGTGAGGAGGTTGCCAAAGACATGAAGGTTCGAATCGGACTGTCCTCTGTAATTGAGCTGATACCCGGGAAGTATAGATATACAATCCAGGCTGGCAGAGGTAGGTATTATGTTGTTCTGTTATAAAGATTGCTTATCTGTTCTCTTTCTTTTTAAAATGTTAGATGATATGCTGTTTTGGACAGCAGTGCATAAAAGTACCATCGATTTCGCGTGAGCACCTTACACAGAGACCAAAACCGAAAAATGCCTTTTTAACCAAATCTTGAACCGTTCCCGTGACTCTAAATCCCTTGAAATAATAATGATAATTAAGTATTTATACATCGCCCTATAGCTTAATGGAATTCAAAATCAGAAAGATTTCACTTCAGCCATCTAAGGCGACTCAGGGTACACTTTTGAAATAAAAGGTGTTTAAGAAGCCAACATATGCAACTAAAGAAAATTTAACAAAGGTTTAACAAATTTCTAGATAGATCTATGAATCTCTAAGATTGTTATCAATTCATACAGCAGCGGGCAGATTGTTCCAAATCACAGGCCCACAAAAAGAAAATCCTCGTTAAGTTCTCTCAAGGTTAGCCACTGACGGTTTCTTCAGAAGAAAAAATCTTGGTCAGTGCGGAGTGTTTTCATGGGCTGATCTTTTACATTGATGCATGCAGTAAGGTAGCTTGGGGCAATGTTATTTAGACACTTGAACACCATCAAGACAATCTTGAACTTGATTCTTTCTTTTATGGGTAGAAAATAAAAAAACAATAATTTAAAAATCTAAACCAGCTTGGAATGATCGTACTCGTCTAGAAACCGGTATTTTAGTTCTCGAGGGACTAAATTTTTTTAGCCTTTTGACTTGGCATTCGAATGCAAAATGAGTGCTGTGGTTGGACATGGTCAATTTCTATCTATGTGACAACCTGATCTATGTTACGTCCTGTATAAACCCAAAAAATGGTAATTCAATTTTTATGAAAAGATTTATCAAGAAGTAAGGAATGGCATATTTGGGGAGTGGTCACAAATGTTTACAAATGAGAAGCTAGAAAATTGTGTTTTAAGCTTCTGGTTGGTTAAATCCATCACCCCTTGTCCCCTCCTCAAAAAACCTCTTTTCACAAAAAATGTCTTCCTGAAAGTTGAAAGACTGGTCGACAATCGCTGCCTACTGACGGTCAATTTTTTTAAACCTTTTCCTTACTTACCTTGCTCGGGATTATAATGACCGGGATAAAGTGGCGGGTTTTGGGGGATTTCACCATTTGGGTTCCCAAGGGGTATGGGTCCTCATATTATATAACCGTTGTCGCATATTTACTAGAGAAGACTATTGAAGCAAACAGCGAAGTTTATCTGAATTCATTATTATCATTCTGAATAAGATTTTCAATTTCAACTGTTTTTTATTTTTCACCTCTTGGATACCAGCCACTTTTTATGAAATAGTTAATAGGGTTCAAAGTAAAAATAGCTGATAAATAGATGCATACTACAAAACTTCTAAAATAGTACAATGGTCGACTCCAAGTCTAGAAGATATTGATTAAACACCGTGGATATAGCACTTTGCACAACTTAGTGAGTAAATTTCAAAAAAGATATTAGAGGCCGTGTTCAGAATTAGGTAAAATCCAACTCTAAGATAGCAATCAAGTCGTGCTTGAAATTATGAAAATTGGATAAAACAGACGATGTCAATGTGGTTATATATTAAAACATCAGCTATTACAAAACAATGATCACATCACACCTTAGTTGCTGTCGGGAAAATCGTTTTCCAAAACAAGTAGAAATTAATTAAATTTCTGCAATTTTTGAATTTTCTGCAGTTTTAAAATTGAAAGGTTTGGCACTGGTAAAAAGTTGAAATTGCAGATTAAGATAGGGACTACGGGTGTTAGGAAGTCGTCTTAAAACCAAAACGGAAGAGTGTTACTGGGAGAATGCTGAATGTCGACTATCGGCGGTGGACCACTCCCAGTTGCCGTTGTACCGCATTGCAAATGGTAATCATGCATAATATAATGTTACGGTTGATGGATTATAATCACGAATTCGTCCCTTTGAGATTACCCGCCGGCCATTCCGATTTTAATACACGTACACCTGCTCAAATTGAAATTAATACCTGTCCAACAGATAGTTTGGTTCGGCGCCATGCTGCGGGTTCCAGCTTCTTTAGTTAGCTCACAAGCACATTATGGTGTATAGCCCCTACATAGTTTCCCAAACGTGCCCCTAGCTTGCGCGGTAATACCGCGGTGGTATTTTTTAATGTCCTCACTCTCTCGCCAATGTTTTTCATAGTTCTATGCTACCGACTTGATGTGGCTTGTAGGCCATTAAGAAAGAGAGCTTTGACAATCAAAATGTTTTTACACAGCAAAAACAAAAGCCTTTGGGGATAAATCGGGAACTGGACCTGGAATCTAGGACACAACCTGGAACTAGCACTGGTAACAGATCTGAAACTGTAACGCCTCATCCAAGTAGTCAATCCGCCGTTCACTAAACTATTTAAACGGTCGAACTAACTGAGAGCTCAGATCTGCCAACTGTTCTAAATACGGCTGACCAGGAGTGTAGATGTGTTGGAGGTTGGATCTATGCTTTCAAGTTGTTTCCTCTAAGGGTTCTACTCAGAGATATCGTTGCAGGTGCTGTCGCTGATGCTCTAATCTAAGAAATTGTCGGCAGCAAGATTTGCAAAATAACGGGAAGACACGCCAAGTCCAAAACACACTAAGTCCAACACACGCCAAGTCCAAAACACGCAAAGTCCAAAACACACAAAGTCCAAAACACGCCAAGTCGCAACAGTAATGTGTAACACGTGTTTCGAATGTTAGATAGCTGTCTCAATGACCATGGAACATGGTGTAAACAAGAGGTACGCCAGCACCTGCGTTACAACACACGAAGCTATCTCTTCTCAACCTGTTGGATTACTCAATTAGATTTTACTGGATTTTACTTAAGTTGATCACCCTGTCGAAGTTATGACATTATACAGATTCTGCGGTATGTTTATCAGGTGGTTATGAAATATGAACAAGACAGAGGTAAAGTGATTTGTAATTCGCTTCTGCAATTAATTAATTAATGTACTGATTGTTTGATTTACTGGTAAATTAATGTAATGATTGTTTGATTTACTGGTAAATTGATTCACTGGTTAATTAATTTACTATTCAAAGTCCTGATTTATTTCACTTTGTCGGTGTACGCGGTTTTATTAACTACCATGCCACCAAGATCGGGTGACATAAATACTTAAATAATCCTTTAAAAAGTGACTAAAAACTATTAAGAATAAGATGCCCCAATTGTAGGCTCAGTAGGCTTTGCAATAAGGTTTCAATAGACAACAAGAGGAAGAAGGTTTAAATCAAGAGACAACGGATAAGGTTTAAATCGGACGATTTTGATCGGTAAACTGTTTCACGAGCTGCAATTTTGATCTCTTTCTGTACTCTCATTCTTCTGCTCTTCGTAAAACTTATTGTTGCATAAGTTCGAGTCAAGAAGAAAATTATGAAATCGCTATAATGAAGGTTGAAGCTAAAGTTACTTCTATTAAAAACGATTCATTATTGTCTTAGAAAAAGTATTATAGTATTATATAGAAAACCCCGTCAATATTGAAAACTCCGTTTCCGGGAAGATTTAGATCATTAAGGATTGTAATGAGACTCTAAAAAGGAAAGAAGGCCACCAATGACAAAATGTATAATTCTGCTTTAAAGCGGCGGATCTTTGTCTGAGGCCCGAGCCGTAACTCGATTTAAGGGTAAGAAGTCAATGTAATCTCTCGCTCAAGCTCTGATTAGTCACAGCTCTAGAATGGACCTACCATGACCTTCAACACATTGATCTATACATGGTCACGTGATACGTCATTACATAGGTCACATGATGCATGATAATCACCTGAAATTTCTTCACAAGACAAGTATGAAGTTTGCGAACCCCGAGGTGGTAAGGTTTCCCAAAATCTCTCCTATATTCTACTCTTTTAGCTCGAAGTACGTTTTAGCTGCGTAGCAAAACGCGCACCATTTATAGTTACAAAAAAATTTAAATATAAATTAGGTTTTAGGTAAAGCTTAAGTGTTTTAGGTAAAACTGAAGTGTTTTAGGTAAAATTGAAGTGTTTTAGCCATATAGTGTGGCTACAATTCGACATAGAGTCCTTTACTCGACAGTCGACTTGACAAACAAAGAAATTCTATGTAATTATTTATAAAATACCTGCATTATGCAGTTAAGGTAACGACAGTTTACGTTGTTTCAGGAGGGAAGCGCCACCTATCAGACTCCTCTGCCACAACCCCCGTCAAGAAGCATCAAACTCGACCCCCGAGCAAAGAGCCAGCAGGGGAAACTGTCATACCCTGCGTGTCACGTGACACCGGGACACGTGACACGTCACATGACTTGAGTAGCAACACACGGCCAGGGGGCCGCGTTTCAAGAGAACTCAGTAAGTTTCTCCTCGCGAAACTGGAGTGCAGCAGCTCGGATGACACCTCTTCCTCCCCCTGGATCCTCACCAAGGATCTGATCGTGAGAAATTCAACGTCTAAGGGTGAGATGATGAGAGAGATATAATCACGTTGGAGTTATTGATCATTATCGTTCCTGATATTTTCTGACGAATGTCAAGTTAGTTATTGTGACAGGTTGTGAATCGAGCGGTTAAGCCAGACTTTACTTTATCTTTGGTGCCTTAGCGATCTAATTGATATATTTCAAACACAACTGATTAAAGATACGAGATCCTGTGCTGCACTAGCTCGTCGATGTGCTCTAATTTAGGAGCCGCGCTGTTGTCGTTCGTTGTTACTCTGAGACAAAATCAAAATAGCTTCATTTCCAAGTTTAAATGTTTCCCTCTTCCTTAGTTGGACATTCGACATTTTTGTAACTTTAATTTTCATTAGTTTGTACTAAAGGTATGTTCTTTTATAGCTGGGCCAAATAATTGTAGAATTTGAGTTAAGGTATCCGTACTCTGCCCTGCCCAATGATTGGATTGAATATATATATATATTATATATTTATATATATATATTATATATATATTATATATTTATAATATTATTATTTAATAATTTGTTCCTTTATCGGACCAATTGATAAGATATGCTTGTTACTTAGCAAAATTAATCAATTGGTCCAGAGATCTCTCCAATCCATACTACTAGCCAAAATTTATTAATTTTGGCGAAGAGGGGGTAAGTAATTAAGTAAACACTAAAACTTAACACGTTTCAGGAAGCAGTAAAATTGCCGCGTTTGATTTCGACCACACTTTAGTAACAACAAAGTCTGGCAGAGTGTTTCCTAAAGGACCTGACGACTGGGATATCATGTGTCCCGGAAGGGTAAACACGTATTATTTTTGTCTGGAATTATTTAAACAGTTGTCAATTGATACACTGTCAACTTGAAAGTGTACACGGGGAATATGAATCAAAACTATTTCATGGTCGTAAATAAGACTTTTCAAATATATCTCGTACAAATATGTCCAATCGTACGATCAAGTCTCTAGCCTTGTCTCAAGACGAGACAATGTTCTATCGTACTATGTTCTATCGTACAAATATGTTCTATCGTACTACGTTCTATCGTACTGTGTTCTATCGTACAATGTTCTATCGTACTATGTTCTATCGTACTATGTTCTATCGTACAATGTTCTATCGTACTATGTTCTATCGTACTATGTTCTATCGTACTATGTTCTATCGTACAATGTACTATCGTACTATGTTCTATCGTACTATGTTCTATCGTACAAATATATTCTATCGTACAAATATGTTCTATCGTACAAATATATTCTATCGTACTATGTTCTATCGTGCTATGTTCTATCGTACTATGTTCTATCGTACTATGTTCTATCGTACTATGTTCTATCGTGCTATGTTCTATCGTACTATGTTCTATCGGACAGTGTCCGATTATACAATGTTTTATGGTAGAATGTACTATCGTACCTTACTGTTTAACTTTAATATACCATGGCCTGATACAGGTACACAGTAAGCTGAAACAGTTGCACGAAGACGGTTTCAAGCTGCTAATTATATCTAATCAGAATGGAATTGAGGCCAAGAAAACCACCGTACAGCAATTTCAGGTTAATTCTTGGAAATAAGCTTTAAATCAAAACCTTTCTGTTGTTGTCATGTTTTCTGAAAATTAACTATCGACTACCTATCTAACGAAGAAACGGTAATTGTGTTTCTTGTATCAACAACAAGAACAACAGTCGCGCCGGTATGAAACCTGTCTCACTTCTCTCACTTTTCCTACATAAAAAATATTATCTTCCTCGACTTCAAAACAATTAACCGCACCGTCCTTCATAGTATATCTAGAAGTAGCAACATGTGACGCGGTTCCATTAACAATTGCGATTTGCACTTCATAGTCAATTCTTAACGCCAAAACAGGGGAACAGAGCTTAACTCCATTGTGAAATTATCCATCTAGGGTTCACGGAAAATTCATATCGTTATAAGAACATCTAACTGCTTAAAGAACGTTGTCTTATCTTATTATAGATGAAGTTCTACTGGGGGAGAAGAGAGGGGGAAGTGGAAGAGGAGAGAGGAAAGAGCAGAGTGGAGAGATGAGATTTTTATGAAATTTTGTAAAAATCTAAGTGCTATACTAAATGATCAAATTTTAGCTGCCCTAGACTGATATGCGACCGTGTGCCGCGTGTTTCGGCTAGTACTGAATTAAACGTGCACTACTAAACAGGAGAAGATAGATAAAGTGGTGTCAAAGCTTGGAGTACCGGTACAAGTTCTAGCTTCTCCACGAGCTACAGCTACTCGTAAACCAGCACCAGGTGGGCTAAATAAGAGTCTTTAGTTGCGGCTCGCTGCAGTGTCCGTTTAGGACAGATACGTCATCAGTCCGAATTGTGACGTCATATCGCTACAAGTACCCTTCAGGTGGTCCGGACTATGCAACTGACACTGTTAGAACTAGATACCATTAAAGTCAGACAATTAACAATACTCTCCTGTCTAACTTCCGTTCTTATTTAATATTCTGACATAAAATTATCCAAAATTATCACATGCTTAGAAGAGGTCCGTATTTGAAATTATCATCGGTGCCATTTTGACGTATCTTTGTTGTACTCTTATATCAAGTGATAGCCTTGCTCAATTTCGATTGGCTGAATCTGTTATCTCATAGCTTCATTGGTTAATCGATGTCGAATTGGCTGAATCTGTTATCTCATAGCTTCATTGTCGAAGGAAACACAAAAAACGGTGACCTTTTCCAAAATACCTTTCCCTTTTAGTTCATTGCTTGTAAAATGCAAATACTTCAGGGATGTGGATAGCGTTTGAAGAACTATACAACGACAACGTCCCAGTAGATTACTCCAACTCCTTTTACGTTGGTAGTTAGTTTCAACCTTTTATCCATAGAAATCAAATATGTATTGAGATATCGATAAATCAGCTTGAAAGCGATGATCAAAGGCCTTATGATTCTTGGAAAACGATTCAGGAATTCCCATTCCTTGCACAAAACAAAATATCGTCTCGAAAGGCTGATGAGTTGAATAACTCTAAAACCACTGTTCTGCAGTCTTTGTATTATATATAAAACATTTTTATCGTGCAATATTGTGGCGTTCAGAGCTATTTGTCAACTTTCTGAAACCACAATTCAGATATTCGTCTCAATTATTAGACATAGTGCTTCATACTTCGACATTCAGATAAAATGAACATTGTGAAAAATTTTGCTAAAAAACGACTCCCCCAGGAGATGCAGCAGGTAGGACAGCAGGTTGGGATTTGAACAACAAGAAAAGAAAAGACTTCTCCTCCTCTGACCGGGAGTTTGCACACAATGTCGGACTAGCTTTTTATACTCCCGAGAACTTCTTTCTCGGTTAGTGACTTAGTTTGCACACAATGTCGGACTAGCTTTTTATACTCCCGAGAACTTCTTTCTCGGTTAGTGACTTAGTTTGCACACAATGTCGGACTAGCTTTTTATACTCCCGAGAACTTCTTTCTCGGTTAGTGACTTAGTTTGCACACAATGTCGGACTAGCTTATTATTGACTTAGTTTCTACAAAGTGGTCACCTAACACTATCTTTTTGAGTGGCGACAGTCTAGCTCTGATATCGGATGAGGAATTCAGCATGCACTTTACAAGTTATTGAATAGTTTAAGTCATGTTATACAGGTTTTGAATAAAATATTGCCGATATTATGATCATTTATGAGAAGGATTTGACTAGAAGGAAAAACTGGAAAATATTTAGCTTGAATAATTTAAGGATAATGCAAAGTTCTGAAGCGAAAATTAAACTCCATTGCTGAAGTTCGTAAACAGGTTAAAGAAAATAATTCCTCCATCAAAGGATCATATAGCAAGAAAGCAACAATAACACCGTATTACTGCTAATAAATCACCAGAAAAAAAAACATACGCGATCTTTAAAGCAGAAAAACGTCGGCATAATCAGGATATACCGCTACAAAGGAGCGAGCATGTCCAATTCTCACTATCTCCCGCGACCTCCCTGCTGTTGATGTGCAGATATAATTACCCGGTAAAACAATGAGGGAGCCCATGTACCGGGCACCCCTATCCGCCTCGATCACGTGACCACGGCTAATCGAGGTTCGAGATAACAAGTCCCCGGGGAAGGTCACTATTTTTCATGATATGTTGACATACATCTACGGTGGTGTTCTCATCGTAAATTGGTCTCCTGAAAGGGATGGTTGGGATGTAAGTGATGGTGTCATGAACACGTAACGTTAATATCACCCGACCTGCACTATTCGCGTACATTCCTCGAGTCTACGCCACCTTCGACTAGCTAGAAATATTCGCAAACCAAGCTATTTATAATATCATTTTAAAATTGGCTTTTTGCGTGAAAACTGAAGATCTGGAATCGACCAAAAGTTCAATCTTTTAAATCCATTTAAAAACGCCAATATGGATTATGGGATAGCCAGAATTTAGTCATTGTGGTCAGAACCTAAATGTCTATATATAAGACACTAGATTTTAGTGCTGATGTGTAACCTAGATAAGAACATACACGTCAAAGTTTAAAACACTAGATTTTAGTGCTGATGTGTACCCAGAAAAAAGACAAATTACAGACAAAATTACGTATTCTATTCTGCTGGAGGCAGATCCTCCTATTGTTGCCAACAAACAAAGCTTATGTAAAAGGTTTTTGTTTCCATCCTTTAAGTTTGACACCTCTACCTTACTTCAACGTGGTGATCGTTCGGATTACTCCATCATGGCGTCATGATGGGTACTGGATTTTATCAATAGGACAAGATAGATCGAATACATGTATTTCAAGCTCCCAGATCTTTAACCACCTGTTTAACTATTTCATTCAAATTTAAGGGCAAGCAGAGTCGACGCAGTGGAGTTGGAAATCGTTCTATATCCCGAAATACATTGCGGAAAATTTGCCTCTTGTTCAAGATAGCAAGAAACTGGAGTCCTCAAAGCAAGAGGTAAATTTCCTTCTTTTTTCTTGTTTGTATCCAAAAATTAGTGTAAATTTTTGTCTTTACCATCTAATTACCTAATGAGTCTTCAATTTACTCATAGCTAATGGGTAATGCTAAGAGTACGGAACAAAATCAAGATACATATCAAAAATGTAAAGAAATGTCTAAATTTTCAGTAAAAATGTTAAAAATTTAAGTACTTGCCTGGTTACGTCCCTTTTTTGATCGCGTTGAAGACTAAACTCTACTTCTACAGTTCTACACTGTGATAAGTTGCCAGGTTTTCAGTTGTGACCCAGTTCAACTCTTCCTATTTTCTCTGAAACACTGACCGTTAATGATAAAATCAATTCCAAGATTTAGTAAGTCATTCGGAAAATAACAAGATTTTAGGAGGCATATAATGAAACGTATCTAAAGTAGATGTCCCACCGAATATATCCCCCATAGTTCTTGCTCCAGGACTCGCCTCGTCTTTTCTTATCATGATACATATCATAGAAAAAGATTTGCTTGGTTAGGTTTGTAAACTTGACCGATTCGATCATAAGTATCATAATTTGCCAAATATGGCCTAATTAATTTCAACTTGGGTATGATTTATAAGTTAGCGGATCAAATATTAGCGTGCGAAAACTCATAAAGTCATAACTTCTTTTAAACATATCATTAAGGGGGGGTTNAAAAAGGTCGACCTTTCGTGCCCCACTTGGAAACATAATAACTTTTAAAATTACCTAAAATAAATCGGTTTTGGATGCCTAAACCCGATGTTTAAGAACACGCATTGGACGAAAAACCCACTTGAAGTTAGCAAAAAATGAGCAAAATTTTCATGGGATTCTTTATAACTTAAATTATAAATGGCGTAGGAGCATGAAAATTTTACAGGTGAAAGCTCAAACCCTCGACTATACTCCTCCAAAGGGCATCTATAATGATCAAACCGTTGCCGAGATACAGCCGT
>JH153509.1:146030-156154 GCA_000226015.1 Mnemiopsis leidyi | reverse complement strand
CCGTCGACATGGTAACGGTGGCGCGCACTGCACTATGTGTTAAATTGCTTTGTGACACCGGACAGCGGACACGTCCATCTACCTACCTACCCACCTACCACCTCCAAAATCCGACCACTGTAAACCATCTATTTTACTTTTTTGCCTTCGGCAAAAAAGTATTAGAGATGGAAAAATTGGGTTATCCACGAATAAAAATAAGTCAAACATTTCAACAATATTAAAAAAACTGCACATCGTATAAGAAATTGGTTGTGACATAACTACCTGGATTTAAATCTGCTGGAATGTGAATAGTCTGCCTGACGTGCAGGTCACTTCACTGCTCCCTGAGTTTATAATTCCAGAGTCAGAACATGTCACTTCCACCACAGTCCCGGGGTCTACTGGGAACTGTGTTGTTGTTTCCAGTTTGCTTTCCCACTCTGTCTTCAGTCCCGGGCAATCTGGTTGTACAATTTATATTATGATTAGATTAATTATTTTTATATATATCGGTAAAATTATGAAATGAATTGCCCCCCCCCCCCCCCCAGAAAAAACACCTAACAAAAAATTTTTGAACCTCGGGACTATTCTCAATCGATTTTTCGTCAAGTTTTGGTCCGGGTTTCAAAAAATAAAAAAGTTTTTTCAACTTAGAGCTATAAGAAAAGTTAGACCAGTATTTTCACGTAAAATTTGACGCGGAATCTGAATTTGATATGGAAATTTGATATGGAAATTTGATAATGGAAATTTTCAACTTGGAGCTAGGAAAAAAGTTAAACCAGTGTTTCGACGTAAAATTTGACGAGGAATCCGAAATTGATAGTTTAAAATCAAAAAAATCATCAGCTATAGCCGAAAAATGGAAATTTTTAACTTGAAATTACAAGGAATCTGAAACCACGTGACTTTTCTGACTGAGGCACGCTTTGCGTTTTGCGACTGATATACATTCCATGAAAGACAACATTTTTGGAGTGTAGAAGAAACATGTTTTACAAGTATGTATAGCATATCTTTGAAGTGGTAGCAAACGAACAGCATTATTGTGTCTCTATTGTCAACAATTTCCCTACTACATTGTAATCCAAACAATTTCATAAAGTTACCTAGCACTCACAGAACGCTAATTTAGTATATTATTATAATATGTTGAAGAGTAATGTTTACATTGTGTAAGTGTTATCAGTTACCTGTCTTTACATCTCTGTAATAGGTAATACATCCTTCATCGATCTGGCTCTACTCCTAGCGCACGTCTCGTCTTTTGTTATCATGATACATTTGTACATTCGGCCTCCTGTAATTGGCCGTTACACTTGTGTAACATGTGGCTGTTGGACTGTCCGAATTAAAATAAGTATGAGATTAAAAAAATCGCAGAGAAAGAAAAAATTGACCAATTCGAACATAGATAACATAATGTGCCAAAAATGGCTTAGTTAGATAATTAATTTCAAGTTATGAATGTGGTTTCAAGTGGGGAGGGGGCCTTCTTCAGGTCCTCATTTCGAGCAAGCTCGACTCCCAGAGGTGTGCACTGATTGTTAACGGGTGTGTTATGTTGTGGGTGGGCCGAAGGATCAACCAAGCTACATGATGTGTACGGAGCAGATATTTGAACGGACACGATTTCCACTGATAGTCAATTCAGAAAATTCATGGACCGGCACCGTGCCGAGTCGGGTATGATCCGACAACCTCTGCATTGTCTAGATGAGTGCTCTACCAATTGAGCTACCACCCACAACATAATTTCAAGTTAGGTATGAATCATAAGTTAGCGGATCAAATATCAGCGTCAGACAACTCATAAAGTCGCAACTACTTTTAAGCATATCATTAAACACATTAAAAAACTTTGTTTATTGACACGTGTTTTATTGACACGTGTTTTATTGACACGTTTTTTATTGACACGTTTTTTTTATATGCCCATAATTGTTGTCCTTTTTTGTTGGCTAAGTTGCCTCTAGCTGTTCTTGTTTGTGTTGAACAGTGTTTCCCTTGATATCTAAGTTAAGGAGGGCTCAGGGTAGTCTACGAATAAATTTGATGGAAAACTACTCTTACATGTAACAGTACAGTTTAACACTCTCATTATATCACTCCAAAAGTACAAGTTTTTACAGTCCTCCAGTCACTGACCGGTATTCTTTACTAAATCTACAACTAGTTTACACAAACTTTACACAAACATTATATTCTTTACTAAATCTACAACTAGTTTACACAAACTTTACACAAACATTATATTCTTTACTAAATCTACAACTAGTTTACACAAACTTTACACAAACATTATATTCTTTACTAAATCTACAACTAGTTTACACAAACTTTACACAAACCGACCGGTATTCTTTACTAAATCTACAACTAGTTTACACAAACTTTACACAAACATTATATTCTTCTTTTTTTACTTAAGATCAGCAGGACCACTTTTTCTATAACTAGAGTACACAAACTTTGTACTGAAAATTTCACCAATTTCCCTATTTTTCCTGGTATAGTTTGCCTGGGCACCTCAGTCTGTGTTGCTTTTTTTTAATTTCTCCGACTGTAGAGAGAGACTACGAGGAGAGACTACGGGGATGGTAGACAGGGACTATAAATGTAGAGCCTCTACAGTTTAACGGCAGATGTGCATCTAGAATTACTTGGAAATTTGCCAGGGCTGAATTGTGTGAGACTGTGAGCGGGTGAAGTCCTCGACTTACTAGTATGTGTAATTGTTTATGACATAACTACCTGGATTAGAACAGTTTGGCTCCTGCTGGAATGTGAATAGTCTGCCTGATGTGCAGGTCACTTCACTGCTCCCCGTGTTTATAGCTCCAGAGTCAGAACATTTCACTTCCACCACAGTCCCGGGGTCTACTGGGAACTGTGTTGTTGTTTCCAGTTTGCTTTCCCACTCTGTCTTCAGTCCCGGGCAATCTGGTTGTACAATGTATACAGTATATCATAATCATATTCATCAGTGTTATATATAATATATACATGCCAGGTATAAAAAAGATACGTTAGAAGCTTATCTCTGGAGTACATTCACAGCATTATCGTTTCTGAATTTTCGACAAATTTTCGACTACTATTTTATGTAAGTTATTAACATAGCACTTATTACATTACATTTACAGGTCGCCTATTTTAACGTTAAATATCTTATTGTAAATCACTAGTTTTACTGTAATTAGTGTTAACAAAAACCTGTCTGTCCAGCTCTGTAATAGTTAGACGCAGTGTCGAAGTAAGACGGGAAGTATATCAGCTCTACGTCCCTGCTCCAGTGTTCCCTCCACACGTTGTTACTACACGTGTCAGACAGGAGAACATTGAGAACTTCCACACCATTACAGTGTATCTTTACTCTTATCCCTGCAGTTTTATCTACCGTTATTCTCCATACCTTGTTTACTTCTACAGGCAGGTTTGTGGGGAAGTTAGTCCTGGAGTAGCTACACCAGTAGAGCAAGTACTGTATGGTGGGGGAGTAGAAGTAGATCCCTACTCCTCCTGCATACTCTCTCTGTGTTGTAGAGAAGTTCACAGACACTACATCTCTACTTCCTAGTGTACTGTTAGTCTTTATCTCTAGAGGAGTGTTTTCTAGGTCTAGAGGTATGATAATACCAGGTTGTACTGCTGTCCAGTCACCTGAGGTAGCTGTACTTATAACAGTTGCAATGTTGTATTTTCATTACTACTTACTTTCAATTTCTAGTTAATGTTGTCACTTGTCGTAACTCATAATTGTTGTCACGTTTTATTAGTTATTTCCATATCTATTGTATACAACTATTAATTATACTATTATAAATAGTAAATTATAAGTTATATATCATTACTATAAATTATATCATTACTACTGGGACCGGATATTGAAACAATTTTCAATCTCAGCGTTGTCATTTGTAGTAACTTAGTGTTTTAGATAGGCCCAAAAGTAGCAAAATTTGAAAGGGTCCATTTAAGCTGCTATTGATGTTAAACCAATAAAGCTGGTCTCTCTTTCCCAGTCAATCACTCGTGAATTTTAAAAATTTCCGACAAAGCTGGGTATTGGATAAGTACAAGTAATCCTGGATTTGGGTTGGATAACTAAATTAGTAAATTTCAAACATACCTGGAACATCAGCAGCGAATCCTAGTCCAACTAGAAGAACGAATATCAGCTGCAGATCTTTCTTTTTGAACATTTATCACATCTAAGTAAGCAAGTTGTTACAATTGGAGTAGTCAGGGTGACTGAATCCAGCGACTGATGAACATGAAGTTTAACAACTTGGATATATTTTTTTGGATATTTCAATAGATAAATAAGAAGTAGCTCTAAGTCCTCGTGATCTAAACATTATGGTATAAGCGGACAAAAACCCTTTCCATCCTTAATCATTATCGAAACTTAAAGAATAAATATATTTTTTAAAAGCCCCTCCTTTCTCTACCTTATTTCATAACATTAAAGTGAAGAATAATCCTGATCAAAGCCATAAAGATTTATGACGTCATGACGTTATCTTAATTCTGTAACAGTGGAATCACAATGCACAGCAAATGACAAGGTTGGCTCAAAACTTTAAATGGCGATGAGTATCACGCTTCTAATCGTGACAAATTTTAAAAAACTGGGTGCCACAAGTAGTATTTCCACTCGTCCAATTTCCACAAGGTATTCTTGTCCTCATTAATAAATCTTTTAACATCTTAAATTGCCTCCATGTAACACTTAATGCGTAAATGAGGAGGGGGAAGGCGATCATGACCACGACACCCTGGAATTTGCCCCATGACCATGGAAAATTTGGATTTATTCCATCTATAATACTTTTTTACAAGGCAAAAAACTGACGTAGATGGTTTATGGTGGTTGGATTTTGGGGTGGGGTGGGTAGGTAGGTATGTAAATTTCATGGTTTCTGGTGTGACAGAAGCAAACATGTGTGAAACTCCGCAAGACGATAGTAACCACGTGAACGAGCTTGTGTGGCTGCTCCTACGTAAAGTATTTACATGGCGTAAGGGATCAAATAAATTGTAAATGCATGATGCGCGCAGCACACTGCACAGTATGTACAAGAGTCATGTCCATAGGTTTGTACTCGGTATGACCGGATTTGGGTATGCTAAATGTGGTTGCAAAATAGCGGACAGCTATAAAGTGGAAAGGCCTGCCTTATAGTAGAGTAGGTAGCTAGCGGAAATGGCGGGTAGGTAAAGCTAGCAAAAATAGCGGAACATTCCAATATTGGTGTCCGTGTAGATTGATTGTTAAAACTCTACGATTAAGCACTATTAAACGATTGAACGAATAATCACTGCCCCAATGTTTCTGAACAAAAGATATGACACCGTTAAAGTAACGCGAACGTATTTACAACAACGAAAATGAGTCAACAAGAAAGGACGTAACTGCCCCCACGACACTGTGTCGTCCACATTTACGATTTGACGAGGTTCAGCAATGCGCAGCACTCAGCAGAGTTTTTTAAGCGAAATTGCCGCCACTAAGTCTGCATGCGTTTCTACCTTTCAGTTTCACCTAGTCTTTGTTAGAGTAGGCTGTAGCGTCGAATATCGTTCAGGATCCAAGCTCATGCTTGGTAATATGTTTACCAGTCACAGTCAAAACGTTATAGTTTTTAGTTAAATTTTCAGTTAGCCGTTGTTCTTACTTCATAGCGGCATACCTATAATATCAGGATAGTAGTTTACAATAACAACTGCAACTTTAATTACTGCAACTTCATAGCGGTATCTAGTCTAAAAGAGAGATGGAAATCTTAAGCGTCCGCCTGAAACCAAACAAATCGGGCGCAATTCTCGTTGTCATGGTCATATTGACCATTTGACCACAGAAATATTTTAAAAATTTCATGTGATCAATTTGCCCCCCCCCCCACAAATGTTGCATCTCAAATCTGCCAACTGAGCCTTATCAACTTGCCGAAATTCAAATCTATTGTAAAACAGTCAAGACTGGAATCCATTCATATATCAGCTAGTATTTATTATTCGCAAGAAAAAGTCACGCAGCCTGTGACCCAACAGCAAGTTTTAACTTCCCTTTTCAAGCAGCGAGTTTTAACTTCCCTTTTCAAAAGTAAATTTGAGAGCAGACCAACCAATCCATCTCCAAAGAAAAATAGGGGTGGCTGTTATTGGTTGATCCTATAGTTCAGGAGAGCTGCCTGCTGATTGGTCTAGACGAATCTATAACTGTTGGCAGAATAAGCTCTTGAGTAGGACGCATGAGAGAATTCAAAACTATTTTATATATGAGCATGCTATTGGCGACTAAAATTCAGCGGAATATTTATCTACTCTAAAATTCTGCGAAGTCAGGGCCCTTTCTGCCACTGAATTCTGCCAACACCTGAATGATGGTAATCAAGTAGTTGATTAGGCCGGTTACAACTACAAGGGGAAATTTCGTTGTTCAGGAGATTTGTTTTTTAAAAGCCGGCCGTACAGACCACGGGAATGAACAAAGTTATAATCATTGTTATTCTGGCTGACTGACAACTGGGAACCTATCAAGTTAAGCTTGTGAAACTAGTTCAAATGTAGGCGTGAGATTTTTTTTTATTATGACGTTTCACCTACATCTGGGAACCTCCAGGGATCAGGTGTCACTGAAATTATTAGAAGTTTACTAAAGTGTTGAGATTAACAGAGATTTTGAAGTAATTCAGAAAAATTGATTGAGATAACTGTATTTAATAGAATAATCGTAATGTAGTTAATAGTTAGATCAATAGGGTAAATAGGGTAAATCATCATAAAATTAATTGATGTCATGGCCAAAGTACTTAGCAACTGCACACAGGTAGTCAACTTTGTAAGAGTACTTTGAGTACCATTACCAGATGTCGAATAACTGATCATGGAAAGACTTCCTCCTCTTGGAGACAGAAGTCTGAATTACGTCGGCCCTAAATTCTATAATACAACAGTCAATTCAGGAAATGGCATATCAAAATTGAGAAACTCCTCGACCTTTTTAGTAGATAAATTTACCAATTCTTTTAAAGCAAGGGTAAACAGATACATATTTACAAATTTACTAGAGCTGTATGCTCGAGAGCAAACCTGCCAAAGTTAGAATAAAACAAATTTTGCACTAGTGTAGGCCGTAGATCTGGGCGGGCAAAGCGTTATAACTAAAATTTCACTGTCATGTACAGCTAATAACATAATAATTACACAGCTAATGAATAACACTCAATGTATAGTAACTTCGCGACTAGTATTTGTCTGACCCGAAATGTCACTGTTTTAACTTAATAAAGATAAAAGAGAATGGATAGGAACGGCAAAAAATATGAGTTGAATCGTAACATTTTTGTGTGCAGTTTAGACTTTTATAGTGTGCTACTTTTTGTGATAGACATATAATTATATTTTCAGTGTGACCATGAACACAGTGTATGTTCGAAAGCTTACAAATAGTCACTGAAACATGAGCGTTTCATTTGGTACAATACTTCTATTTAATAACATCCTTGTAAGAACCTTTACTTTCTGATCTTACAAATCATATAATTTAACTTATAGAATATATATATATATATATATTTTTTTTTATAGTGTGTGATCAATAAGATATAATGCAGTATGTCATATTATATTGTATATTTCAACGTTGAGTAAACATTGACCGAGTGAACGAAAAGCCATTCCCAGATCATGTACAGTCAAATCTACTAGCTACATTTTTACAATTCCCCCTTAACTTGAGCAACTGATATGTTCGTCCCTACAAAGAAGAAGATAGCGCTTGAAGATCATATATGTCCTTAAAGTCGTACATGGTATTAAAATGGTGGTATTCAAGAGAGAGGCCGGTAGCTCTTCTGACGAATTTTCTTTGGAAATTCTTATAAAGTTATAATCTGGATGTCGCGGATTTAAGATGAGTTCCAAAGGGAACACCCTTTCGTACAAATGATAAGACCAAGAACGAAAGGTCACTCGTTTAAAGATCCCGCCTTCTTCAGAATCAGTAGTAGCAGAATTATAGTTGGAATCACCGGAGCCTTGCCTGTATGAATCTTTGCCTGGCCCCTTCACGAATACACTCATCAATTTAAGTACCCATCAATTTAAGGCTATTGATTGGTTATAATCACATAACAAGGTGACTCTTATATTTTCAGATGGTGATAATGGTCGGCTATCCTGGTAGCGGCAAATCCACTTTCTGTAAGCGACACCTAAAATCGTACGAGCGAGTAAATTTAGACGATCTGAAAAACTACAACAAGTGCGTGGCCTTGATCGAAAATAGCTTGTCGGCCGGAAAAAGTGTGGTTATTGACAACACATGCCCAGATGAAGCATCGAGAAAACGGTTTGTGCCTCCTATTACATAGGGTTCTCTGGACGGGTGAGGAGAAGCTTGATTTCTGCAACACGTTCGCAGCGCATGCGGCTTTGGCTTAGCTTCCGATTCAGTCTCACTTTGAATTCCTGCATGCGTAACGCGCATGTATCTTTTTGTATCTTATTACGCGCACTTGTGAACGTACGTTTTGATTTCATTCACAAATCATTTTAGTTTTTTTATATCAATCATAATGGATTAAACTATTTTTGGCATTTTTACCCCACCCCTTGATGACATCATCACAGTCGGACCCCCTCCCAACTTCAAGCCTAAATCGCAAAATTTGCTCTTATTTTGATCATGAATTCAGTTCAATTTTAGTTCAACGTGATCGATTTGCAATATGATTAAGATCCTCACTTAGAAATTAACCTTCTGTGTTCTGACCAGAGCATACGAAATTTGCCGCGATTTATCAATAGGGCACGTTTTTGCTGTAACAAAAAACAAAAATTTGTGCCCCGAAAATATCTATTGGCTTTTTCTCAGACTCAATTAACGACGTGTAACAATAACTTTAATTCAATCTTCATTTTTATGATAATTAATTTAAAAAAGATCAGGGGTGAAATCGTGATTCTGTTTCAGCTATATAGAGGTAGCTAAGAAGTACACAGTTCCAGTCCGATGTTTCGTAATGAACACAACTATCGACCACGCCAGACACAACAACAGGTATCAGCACACTATCTTTATCTTCAATTTTAGCACACTATCTTTATCTTCAATTTTATCTCAATTTGATAAGCTAAAATATTGTCTGACTGCAGCAGGGCAAGACAACGTCTGGCTACCCAAAGCTAAACCCGAAGCTTAGTTCCATTGTCCGGAATATTCGTGAGACCTCCAACTGTCAGAACATTCCATCTGACCGTCAACTTTTCAGATTTAGGAGAATAGCACAGTCTGGAATCCAAGTTCCTGGGATCGCGTTTAACACCTTCAAGTCTAGATTCCACGCTCCAAGTTCCTCTGAAGGGTTTTCAGATGTGCTTCACATCAACTTCACCCCGTATTTTGCCGAGAAACATTTAGAGGAGCTGTACTCAATGTTTCTAGGCAGTTGAAACTCCCCAGAACTGAAGGATTTAGTTAGAAACATTGCACACGGACATCTCTGTGACACATGCATCAGGATTTATTAGATGGCCATGATTTGCAAACCTATTTGAACGGCCTTCCTTGAATACTAGTTTTGCATACTGTATATAATTCTCTTTTATTGTACTTAGGTGATTTTAAATTTTGCAGTTGATCTCGAAAAATATGTTCACGATTATTAACATTTTCATTGTATTCACCAATACTTTAATACTGCATTGTATGTTAATGTCATTATTAACAGTTGAGGGGGGGGGGAGGGGGCAACTCGAAAAACTCTATATCCATTTTGGGAATTTTAGGGCACCACATTGAGTTTTTTAGATATAGAATTTTGACTTATTTTGGACCTTTTCAGTTGCAGTATACAGTAATATCTTTAAATCTACCACGTGTTAACCACTAAATGCATCTTAAGGGGTCGTTCACATATGACGTCATCACCTAGGGGGGGAGGGGGTTTCCAAATGATGATGATTAATGACGAGGGGGGAGGGGGTTTGGCCAATGATGATGTCATCAAAAAATTTTGGATTTATAGGATTTTTTTGAAATTTTTTGATTTCTTTTGAAAATTTTTATACAGAATTTTACAAAAATCAGAGGAAAATTTTCAAGTAAAAATTCTGATTCAGAAATC
>JH153509.1:134921-146016 GCA_000226015.1 Mnemiopsis leidyi | reverse complement strand
CATTATGTTAATTTGCCTCTGACATTTAGGGGGGGGGGGGGTTTTGTCATGATGATGAATGATGACTAAGGGGGGGGAGGGGGGGTAAAAATTACCGAAAATTTGCTGACGTCATATGATTATGTGAACGACCCATAAATTACTTTCAAATGGTTTTTTGATCAAATTGGGAAAGTTTAATTTTAAATCTAAAAACTCTATAAATCAATTTTGGAAATTTTAGGGTGATATTGAGTTTTTTGGATATAGAATTTTGACTAATTTCAGTTGCATTATACAGAATTTTTAAGAATTTATCGCATGGTACTATTTATTCACCAAAAAAGCCTCTTAGAATGACTTTCGTATCAATTTGGGAAAATTTAACTATAACTCTAAAAAACTCCATATCTATTTTGGGAATTTTAGGGTGATCCCTATTGAGTTTTTTTTGAGCTACCCTCCCCCAACAGTTAGTCTTAATTTAGATTGCTAGGCATCTTAAGACCACGAAAACCTCCCGGATTTGAGTCGCAAGGTTTGATTTTTATTGACAATTTAGTAGAACTTTTAATTGAGTTAAAACGGTCTAAAAACTGAATTTTAAAAAAAATATCAGTCAAACTTTACCATTAATTCAGCTGTGGGTCGACTCTCGAAATGAAAATTGCACACCAGATTAAATAAAACTGAAGAAAATGAAGCGGGTACTGTTTTACTGTATGATCAATCAAATCAAGCAGATAAAATGAGTTCAATAAATTAAAGACCCGTAAAACAATGAATTACACTTTCAACCCTCCTATCAGTCTGAATCTGAGTCAAACTTAATGGAGGTGACGCCCATGTTTATGGCGCCACCCTTGTACGTCCCTCTTTTCTTCTTTGTCTTCTCGTGCCGGAAACTTTTCCCTTTGGTAAACTTTAAGATCTGGTTTGCTTTGTAACCGTACTCGTCGGCGCCCTGGGCAACAACATCTTAAGCCTTTAGTCAATCCACATTGTGTGTTGGAGTGGCATTTTTGTAAGTCTGACTGTTTTATGTACAGGATGCTAATTATAGATTAAATAAAAGGTTATTTCCCAAATAAGAACGTCGTGTCACTAAGTGAAGGACTCATCTTCGTCTGTGAAGCTAAAGTGAAATTTTAATCTATACAGTTAGGTGTATACACCCTATACACCTACAAAGCTATAAGTATAAAACTTACTCCTTTAGCTTCAAAGGCATTGTCTGCAAGCTCCCTCTTTTTGATAGTTATTTCCTCTTCTTTCACCCTCCGGAAAGACGAGTTTGACGACTTTTTCCGTTTTACTGAAACACCGTTTATTTGTATATTGGACAGTCACAATGAAAATCGATAGCTGGACCATTCAGTATACAAAACGGCTTAGCCGAAGCCCGAAAGGCGGACCTATATATCTTAACTCAGAATTCAATCGCCATTGTATGCTGGTTGCGTGCACTTGTCAGTTAAAGAAGTTGTGGAAACGACTGATCACTGATAATTCTAATAAGTATAACATACATTTTGATTTCTTGTTAGGTTTCTCATCCTCCTCCTCGGCCGTGGTTACCAAACCTCCTGGAGCAATCTTCTCCTCCGTCAAAGCTGTATCCTCCTCGGATACTGGAGTCTCCGAAGTAGGCTCCTCCGCAGGTAGCTCCGACGTTTCTTGAACCTCTTCTGCCGTGGGGGCCGTTTCTGTTGTTGGGGAGGCTTCTTCTTCTGAAGGGACACGAGTTTTAAATTTTGGAAGTAAAGGTTAAGAGATTTACTAACTTAGACTGCTGTCTACAGAAGTTGAAACAAAATGTTTATCGATCTAACTCTAAGTACCTTTGACTTGAATAATCTCTACAACTTCAGGGGCCTTGTTCTTCTTATTCTTCTTTTTCTTCTTCTTTTTCGAGGCACCTGATTTTTGTAAATAAAGAGTCAAAGCGAGTTTGACCAAAATTTCTCGAACAGCTCTGGAAGGAAACGCGCCCGTCAGACCCGGATCGGTAAAAGACACGATCCTGGAGACCACGTTGCCATGGTAGCCACGGTGTTATGGTAACCAAGGTGCCATGATTATCACGTTGTCATGTTAACCACGGTGTTATGGTAACCACAGTGTTATGGTAACCACGTTGTTATGGTTACCAATTTGCCATGATAATCACGTTGTCATGATAATCATTGTAACCAAGGTGCCATGATTATCACGTTGTCATGATACTCACGTTGTCATGATAATCACGTTGTTATGATAATCACGTTGTCATGATAATCACGTTGTTATGATAATCACGTTGTCATGGTAACCAAGGTGCCGTGATAATCACGTTGTCATGATAATCACGTTGTCATTGTAACCAGGGTGCAGGTGCCATGAAAGATACCTGCAGTAATATTGCCGTTGCTTTCTGTCGTTGGAACTGATGTATCAACCTCACTCAACTTCCTCTTTTTTCCTCTATTTTTATCTGCCCCTGGGAAAACGGTTTTAAATTCTTTGGCAACGAATTATACCAACGTGGCAACAACGTTTGTCTTATACAACACATAGGACAAGTGATACCAGGGACTGGGGTGGGGCATTGACTGCTGATAAACTATTTGAGACGATTAGGGCTATGAATCATGGGGACTCTAGGTCATCGGTGAATATTGGAGACTCTATTCATCCCAAATATTATTTGAGGATTTAAGCCTTTGAAAGCGGAGTGTACCTGACATGTGCTAACTGGAGATATCCTAAGGCTTACTTAAAAAAGTAAGCTTAAAACTCCATGGTGCAGTAGTACTAGGCAAGTTTCCAGCTTCCTGATTTAAGCAGTTGTCAGGTAATAAGTCCCAAACTTTTCAGATAAAACGTTTTTTGGCCGGGTCCTAGTTGTCAAGGATATAACTAGCTGCCCTTGACCAGGAGTCAAGGCCAAAGGTGGCAACCTTCTCGGCCTTGGTGGTCAGTCATAAGTTTAATCAGGAGCTACACAGCTCACAGTAGTCAAGTAATCAGAAACGCATAGTGACATTTGCACACAATTATATGTTTTTCATTCTAGAAAAGTTAATCATATAGCCATGATGTAAATTTCCCAAAAGTTTACAGACTGAGCAGCTTGAGCAGGTTAATAAAATAGTGGGCAAAAGGTCGATTTTTATTCAATTGGGAATAAATGGGGCCATATTTTCACGAGAATTAATGGTAAAACAATTGACATAATTCCTATCGTCCAGAAAAACTTAAAAGTCATTGCCCCCTCTGATAGTACTACGTAATTTAATAGTTTGTTGTCAGAAATTGATGATATATCGTTACCATCAGTTCCGTTAACTACAGGCTGAGATAGGTCACTCGTTCCGTTAATGTGTCGTTTTTCCGACGGATCAGTCCCTTCTTTACAGCTGAAACGGTTTAGGATTTAGCAGGCCTTCTTTACAGCTGAAACGGTTTAGTTTTAGCACGCCATGGCAAAATCGTATATTCGTATAAGTAGTCCTAAAATATAGATCACATATCAATGACCTGATCCAACTCATGTCTTATAAGAAATTTAGCCAAACTTTTTAAAAGTAACAAGAATTGCGGCCGCTTTCACTGTGTCAGGCGACCGCTGAATTTCCCGTATCATGCCGTTGCTTATTGTTATTACAATTCGCGGAATGAGGAATAGAAATACACAACTCGCAATTCGCATATCGCAAACCACTAACGAGACGTCATTCCGGTCAATTTCATTGTTCTGCACGTGTTAGACGCGCGAATTAATGCCGCCGTTCGATGCAAGATTTAAAAACTACACGCTGCACGCGCAAAGTTTGAACACAATCGCGCGTTTCTTTCATTGTTTGTTTCAAATCTCTTGAGTCTGCATAACGTCGCCATTATTATATTGTATATGCGACCTTTATTCGTACAACGTTGTGTTTTTACAAATGGCGTGGATAAGTCATTAATTAAAATTGACCGGCCGAACGTTTAAAATCGTGTTACATTCATGATTCATCTTTCAATCTAGGTAATCTGTCCTTCGACAAATTATTAATTTGTAATTAGTCAATAAAACTTCAGTTTAAAAGAATTTCGGTCGTATCTCTTGATAGATCGTTCATCTTGTTGCGATTGTTGTGATTAGAACAAATAATTGAGGCAATCATGTATACATTGCATAATGTGAAGTACATTCGTCGGCCGGAGGCAGTTAAGTCTGTTAACACAGCTATTATTGTATTCGTATACATGAGTTTGATAAAGGAGCGTGCGCGCGGACGTACGTACGTATGTACGTACGTACGGACACATTTTGAGCTAATAGTAATATTCCAAAATTACGCTGTCGATCGCCAACCCTTGTTTTGTACTTTTTGTGCACGTGCACAAAACGTATCAAAACAATACGGGAAAAAATACGATATCGTGTGAGGTAGGACTTACTTGTTCTTGTAAAAAGCAATTATGACATCAAGAGTTGGGCCCGACCACGGAGTAGGCACGGGTCGCTTCTTGAGGAACTGTTTGGCTAGCTTCTCTGATACCGCTTGAAGGTACTTGTGGACAACACTGTCTGATTCCGACATTTCCTTGTAACAGTTGTGAGAATGTTAGTTGTGAGAATGTTAGTTGTGTGAATGTTAGTTGTGAGAATGTTAGTTGTAGGAATGCAAATGTTAGTTGTGAGAATGTTAGTTGTAGGAATGTTAGTTGTGGATTGTTAGTTGTGAGAATGTTAGTTGTGAGAATGTTAGTTGTGAAAATGTTAGTTGTATGAATGTTAGTTGTGAGAATGTTAGTTGTGAGAATGTTAGTATGTTAGCGAGTATTTTAGTTCGTTGTAAAACTAACTCTGGTTTGCTTGCAACTACACAATACACATACTATTATTTTGGTTTAGTTGGGTGAGAGAAAAATAGGGGACGTAAAATTCAAGGACTACACTACCAACATAAATACAAAAAACGATCAAGAATAAACCGATAAAACTTTGTACAAAATAAATTAAATGATCTATCAAACAATTTTCTGAATGAGAGATGCAGAGGGTCAGTATAGTTTCTTTGGGTCACGCTAGCGATTCACGGTGCTAATATCCAAATTAAGCTGCTCCGTCAGCTTCTGACAGACTACCGCACGTCATTTTTAGTGCATTCTTTAGATACCGACACCAAGCAATGTACTGGTCTGATTGACAACTCAGAAAACAAGGAAATATTTAACTAATGAGCTACCGGCCCACTCCCTAGATGTTGCTGAGTGGTCCCATCGAAGGGGTCCTTTTGAAACCTAAATATTTGAGCCTTCTCGTTGTACAATTTAAACTTGTCCAGATCTTTCTCGACGCCTTTACCCTGGTAGTATAGTACACCCAGATTATGACAAGATCTATGGTGTCCAAGTTCGCAACCTTGTTCCAACAGCGGGATTGCTTTGCTGTAGTCCCGTTCTACTCCCATACCTGGAGATAGTTGTTTAAGTTGTTTATCTAATTCGAGAGTTCGTATTTGTGTCCTTTACAGCTGTACCCAGGCTTTTACAGTTATACTGAAGGGGCATCTGGAAGATTGCTTAGGCTGACGCCCTCAGCACACTTCTCTAGCATTGGCAGATCTTACTAGTAATTTGCAGGAAATTTGGTAGTTGTACATATGCTGCCGCGTTATTAGTTTGGTCTGAGTAGAGTTAACTTTAAGAAAGCAGTTAGTTATAAGTCAGTCTAAGTATAGTAACTTTAAGATAGCAGTAGTAACTAGTAAGTCTGACTTGGAGATAGCAGTTAGTTAGTATTAAGCAGAGTTACCTTGAAGGTAGCAGTTAGCTTTAGAGAAACAACTCTCAGTATTATGTTTGTTACAACCAGTCGTCAGATACTCAAACGCCTGAAATAGTTTAAGAGCTGCACTATCTGATAACATCAAAGGAATGGGGGGGGGGGGGGTAAGAAGATCATGAGAGTGGGGACAGGGGGGCAGTACATTTAGTATAGATAACAGGGGGCAGTGCATTTAGTATAGGTAACAGGGGGGGCAGTACATTTAGTTAGGGAGACTTAACAAGGAAGTACCTTACAGACCAAACTAGTGCAAGCATACAAATCTCAGTTACCATTTGTTAAGCTGTTTGTTTAGCTGTTTGTTTTTAAGAGAAAGTAATGCAAAGTCCACAGATAATCCTTCAAAGCTCGCCTTCATCACCAGGCTCCAGTAAACAGTTACTCTAGAAACCAGGAATATAGTAACCGGTAACCATAGAAACCGGTATCAACAGTAACCAGTTACTACAATACTACTCAGAAAACAATGGCGATTATCTTATCAGTACTCCTAACGACACTCCTGGATTTAACAACCGCCAGTAAATGTGCGCTACAAACCAGCAAAGTGCCCGTCTCTTCAAACAACCCGGACGGGACCTACCCCAATCAGATAGAAGTAGACTACCCGGCCTTCAACGACACCGCCATCTTCAACACCGGAAGCGTCTTTACCGTGACGTGTGAGGAGGAGGGGTACACCTTCACTAACGGTATCAGAGAGATAATCGGAGTTGATGTGGCCCGGATCAACACGGAGGGAAAGATAATCGTGAAGTGCGATGACCAGTACTTCGTCCCCAATATCTGGGTACAAACTGAGGGTCCCACTGCTACCGCTACCTCCTATCGACAGGTGTACTGCGTACCGGGATGTGCTCCCATCACTGACAACACTCTTGTTATTCACTACAATCAGGCCTCTGTCTCCTTCGAGGACTACTCCCCTCCCATCCTACCCAACCCCAACTTTGTCAGCACGGTCAGCTGCAAGACGGGGTATACTACAGCTGCAATCCCGAGTGGAGCTACCCAGCTTAGTTGCGTGTCTGCAGGAAAAGGGGCGGAATGGAGGCCGGCCCCGGGGGAGCTACTCAAGTGTTACAAGGGTTGTCAGGACATACGAAACTCAGTTCAGTTCGGCTCTGCCATGGCTAGTCCCAACAATCAGGGAGCGAGTTTCACAGTGGGAAGTGAGATCGAGTTCAAGTGCGAGTCCGGTTTTGAGCTGGTCGGGTGGAAGGTGCTGACTTGTAACGCTAACTCGGTCTGGAGCGAGGAGCTGCCCGAGTGTGTTTATTTGGGAGCTGGTATAAGGAGGGTTCTGTCTGGCGTGGTGCTGACAGCTCATTTTGTGTTTGTTATTAGTCTACTTTAGTGAAACTTTGCAATTCGTATTTAAAGTGAGTTTTCCTTTTTCACGCTCATGTCTTATTACTGTTTCCAGTCAGTTTCTTTTAATTCTAAATATCATTCAACAATCGTCTGGACTATGTTCTGAGAAACTTCTTTTTTATATCTTACCTGCGTCCTGCATTGGACAACAAATTTCATTGGAATTTATTTATTGTTTAAAAACGTATAACATATAAGGCCAATTTCTTCTTAAACCTAACCTTTTTGTAGTCCTTTTCCACGAACTTTCCAAACTGAAGTAACCTGGCAATAGCGACACAACTGCGTGGGTTGGTAGTGTTACACGCACGTGCAAAAAGCTCCGCTGCTGCCGGAACATCCCTCTCTACCTGAAATTTACGATTAAAAACAACCCACAATAACATAATATGTTTGATACGTTATACGAAATTGGAGCCTTAAGGCTACCTTTGAACGATCTCTACAACTTTATAAAGAGATTAGATTCCACAATGCGACAAACTCTAACCTTGGTCAACAAACCCCAAACCAAGCACCAAACTAGTGATTATAATTCCAAGGTAATTAATGAATTCACGTACGTACTGGAGTGGAGCCGTCAGGAAGATCAACACCCTGAAGGAGCATGTGACCGGCACTGTGACAACTAGCTCCTGCTTCGTACTCAAAACAGTTCTTCTTGTACTGCTCGAACCCTTCCCGGAACTTACCCAGACGTTCTATCATTAGTTTAGCGTACTCGTGACATCTGCAAGTTAGGGAAGTTAGGATGCAAGTGTTAGGAGGATACAGAAGTTACGATACAGAAGTTAAGATACAGAAGTTACGATACAGAAGTTATGATACAGAAGTTAAGATACAGAAGTTAAGATACAGAAGTTAGGATACAGAAGATACAGAAGTTAGGATACAGTATCTAAAAAGCTTTAAAATTTACTAAAAAGCTTTAAAATTTAGTATATTGATAGTAGTATATTGATAGTATTTTGCTAAATGTTAATTGGCTGTACCTAGCTTCTGATTGGTCAATCGCTTTTCTAGATAAAGGTATTTTGGGAGGGATCACATATATTTCGTATCATTTAACAGCGATTGACCAATAAATTCTAGTTACGGTCAATCAATATCAAAAAGCGCTATCACGTGATAACTATATACTGCATAATATAGAGAACGGGACTTCCGGAGATATGTCTTAAATTTCAAACCCCATTTCTCAAAGGCTCCCACCTTTGTTTTTTCGCGGTCAGTCAGCGTCCATTGGACCACGTGAGAGTATTTCACTACAGATAACTAAAGCAGGGCCAGTAAATTTGGAGAAATGAGGTTTAAAATCTTCTAAAAATACCGTGTCTTATACTCACTCTGTAGCTTTTCGGTATGTCTCACAATCGTCCTTCATCTCCACAATCAGACTATTATAGTACTCATTTTGTACTTTGTTAAATTCAGCGGTGATCTGAGGTATCGACGTTGTTTAAGGTAATTTAGGCAAAAAAGTATTTGAGGTGTTAAGAGCAGCATAGTATTTTAATCGTCTAAAGCAACATATTAACATAGTATTTCAGGCATTTCAGGTATAGTGTTTAGGGTATAATATTGAAAGCAAGAAAGAAATATGAAAAGGAAATATCATATATATATATATATATATATGAAATGGGCCGACCTCTTCTTGACTCTTCTTGTCATCAACGGGAACAAAACCTTCTTCAGATCGAGACATCGCTAAGATAAACTGGTAATTACGTTATGGAAAATCTTTATGGTACGAAATACAAGTACGCCCAAATCACTTTTTGGAAGTCTGTAGAGCATCGAACTCCTTTTACATTTAAGTTCTGTTTTCAGGAATTTAGATAAAACTAGATGTCAATTATGATAATAAAACTATTTTTGTGAACCAAATTAAATCCTCCTCACGAAAATATATCAGCATAAAGCCGAAATAACCCTACCATACAATGTCGCCACGAAATCATAAATTATAAAATACTGGTCTACCACACTTTTTACAAAGCGAACAAGATCATGAATGCGATCATAAGACAGAACAGTCCCATGGCTTCAGAGAGAGCAAACCCGAGGACACAGTAGGAGAAGAGTTGGGTTTTCAGGGATGGGTTCCTGGCGTATCCCTCGACCAGGGAGCCGAACACAGTGCCGATACCAGCTCCAGATCCGGCTACTCCGACGGTGGCACATCCTGGTTAAGGGACTTGGGTTATGTCCTAGCTCTCGGAGGTTTACCAGCGAACTCACTGTAGAGCGACTTTTGATAAGTATTTTTTCAATTTTCAGCCCACTGTAGTAGAAACTTACTGTGTATTCACTCAAGATTCGAGACAATACTTTGATTTCTAATTTCTACGTCATAAAAAAACGAAGAAACAGAGGACCAACCTGCTCCGATGAACTTGGCGGCTTGCTCCAGACTCTCATCCATAACAGCGGGAGAAGAGTGCAGAGTACGGACCATGTAGGGCTGGACCGTTACCAGGGGCTGGATGAGAGGTCGAGCAACGGCGACACGCGTACAGAGGCGAGCGGCGAACATGTTGGTCTAAAGGGACTTAGCTAGTTGAAGTGTGTCGTTAGTTTGCAGTTAGCGTACGGTGAATGTACGGTAAGTGTACGGTTAGTGTACGGTAAGTGTACGGTAAGTGTACGGTAAGTATATAATGGTAAGTGTTTTGGCAGTGTAAGGTTAATGTACGGATGGGGAACGGTAAATGAATAGTGTACGGTTAGTTTACAACTCTTGATCGGTAAGTGTTCAGTTAGTATACGGTTATGGTACGGTTGGTGTACGCTCAGTGTACGGTTAATGTACGGTTAGTTTACGGTAAGTGTACAGTTGGTGTACAGTTAGTATGTAACGGCTGGTGTCTAAGTAATGGTGTAGAAACCTGCTGCAAAAATACTTAATCTTATAAATACTTCGTAGAGCGCTCTACCTAAACAAATCAGGAAGTTGAAGGAACCAGGCTAAGAGAATAGAGACACACATAACTTAGATAAATAAAGTTTATAACCGAAAGTAAAAATGTAAGTGATAAAACTTAATATGATCATAAATTAAATCAAATATCATTTCCGGCCCAATTCTTATTCTCGTTCAAGTCAGCAATTCAATTCGTTCAGACAAAATATTACAACACTTTAAAGTTAGGCATATTCTAACGATACCAACTTAATATCTGCCTCTTTATCACCCCTTTTTTACCGATCATGTAGTCTGTCTCAGAATTCAGAAGTACCGATACACATCTTGTTCTCTACCGATACTTATCTTGTCATCTGGTTCAGTACCGATACTCAACACCGTAGTTCACTGGTGTACCCTGTTCTGAGAGTTTCCGTCTAGTAACTGTGTCAATATCCCGCATTATGTTGGACAGAGTCATTATCCGAGGATAATATGTACGTTCTTCTGAATCAGCTGGGGATGGTTTTGTTATTACAAAAAAGCAGTTCAATTTAAGCTCCATATTTTTCCACATGTTAGTGTATGAAAAGTCGCGTTCTGATTCGACAATTTCCTTGTCGACACTTACTGAATAAGACGTTGATGATCGGCTGACTGTTGTCGTGTAGAACTTTTATGTTGATCTGACATTCTGGATTACTCTTCTTGACTACTGGACTAGAAACTCTGTTGTAGTACTGCCTGAGGGATAAACTAGCTGGTTACCATGACAACTACACTGTTGTAGTACTACCTGAGGGATAAACTAGCTGGTTTCCATGACAACTACACTGTTGTAGAACTGCCTGAGGGATAAACTAGCTGGTTACCATGACAACTACACTGTTGTAGTACTGCCTGAGGGATAAACTAGCTGGTTACCATGACAACTACACTGTTGTAGTACTGCCTGAGGGATAAACTAGCTGGTTTCCATGACAACTACACTGTTGTAGATCTGCCTGAGGGAT
>JH153509.1:115403-128696 GCA_000226015.1 Mnemiopsis leidyi | reverse complement strand
TTCACATTCATATATATATATATTACTAATGTATATTATATATATGTAGTTTTAATTGGAAAATTGCAAACTAAAGTATAGATATATATATCGAAGGATCAGTTTAGTCGGCTAGTAACAATTTCATTGTTGTATATGATGTTTAAATATCCTGAAATCAACCAAGTATTCAGGGCATTTGTTATTTATTGTAAAACATTACCGCAAATTAGCCACCACTCAAACCTCCTCTTAGAATTTGTTCTCTGTGCTTGTCATAGAATGCTTTTTCTTGAGGATCACTAAGACAGTCGTAAGCTTCCTGTATGACCTGGTAGACCTTGTGTGCTTCCTCAGCATTGTCTTTGTTTTTGTCAGGATGCCATTTTAGTGCTAGTTTTCTGTGTGCTTTCTTGATCTGATCAGGGGTTGAATTTCTTTCTATTCCTAAAACTTCATAGTAACACTTCATCCTAAAGACGGTTATCAATTACAGATTGAATAAAACAGAACATAATAGTACTTATTAATCCTAAAACCCTAGTACTATTGTCCCTGATTATACTCCAAACCGATTTCGAAGATGGAAATCAGCCAAAAGTACATGATGAAAGTTTGTTTGAACGTCTAGCATCCTAAATATTTAATCAAAAACTCAGTGCACTATACATATCATGACACTGCAGTTAAACAACCCTGAACTTAAATTGTTCCTTTTCTAATTCAAACGATATGTAATTTCATCACTCCACAGTCTTTGTAAATTGAGCAACTTTATACCGAAGCTCTGCTGGTTCTTTATCTGAATGACTTTGAGTGTTAATGCTATTCAGTGCATCGCCTTCAAACCTTATGAACCAGCTGAATTATTAAGTGATGTTGAGCTGCATCATACAGATAGAGCCATCAATCATTTCTTCAAATCTCATAGTGGAATCATGTGGAAAAAGTGGTCCATATAATAAGTAGTGCTTATGGTCAAGACATTGATATGTTGGCCTGGTCTTTTTTAACAAATTCACTCGTTCATAAAGTCTTTCATCAAAGATAAGATTTTAACCTTGAAAATCTTTGTGGATGGAAAATCTTTGTAGGCAGGAAATCTCGATGCCATGAAGGACTATTTAAACAATGTGTGTTGTATCTGCATCAAATGAAATTTTCCACTCAACTCTATAAGTGCTATGATCTTGAAAAACTCTATTTTCTCCGTCCCTGTTTTTTTACGAAGGCAAAAAGTCTCATTTATGGTTTTAGATAGACCATTACCACCTACCGTAAGGCTCAGCAATTTGTTGTGAGCTTAAATTTCTTATGCTTGATTAAAATTGCTTTTAGTTTTAGCACAAGGCCCAAATTGGCATAGTAGCTGCTGTAGAATTGAAGAAATGAAATTATAGCTTTCGCCTGAGATCAAACTAAGCAGGTGCAATTCTTGTATCTCTAATTACCTTATCATTCACTATTTTCCAATATGTTGAAAGTATGAACTCAAGGAAAAAGTCAGTTTGAAACTATTTCAACTCTACAAATTAAATACATTTATTGATTTATTTATAAAACCGAAGGTATACATCTATAATGTTTGATAATACGGGGTCCTTAGTCCCCACATCCGTACCAGAGTTTCACTTTTTTAAATAAACAGTTAAACTCTGATTTACCCGGTCCCAATATACCATTTCCCCCCGTTTATGGGGACCTTTCCTGTTCCCCGAACTACTGGTCTATTTTGTTGTTACACCTGTACCCAGGTTTTTACAGTTATACTGAAGGGGTTCCTGGAAGATTCTAGATCTTTCAACGGAGACCCTCCTCATTTAACCCTCAATTACGGTTTTCGGATCATTCGGCTGAGTCGACCGAAGAAGATTGCATAAGCAAATGCCCTTAGCGCACTCCTTTAGGATTGGTGGATCTGGCAATCGAACCCCGGATCTTGCAATCAAACCGCGGATCTTCTGCATAAAAAGTTGGGGTAGATACCACTACACCACCAACCCATGTGTTAGTCAGTGCTTTTCGATTTGCCAATCCCCCATTAACAGGGCCTAAACCCTCTTTCACGAGAGGCCCAGTAAATCGGGTCGTACATTAATGATGTTCAGAGGATAGGGCGCGGCCGAGGGGGGGGGGGGCAAATCAACCATGGTTCAAATACTTTTTTATCAAAATCAAAACTGCATCAATTCTGGTCTACTTTATTTGAAAGTCATCTCACAAATGGCATAACTGTATGGGGTGGACCCTCATATGAAAAATTAGAGCCACTCTTCAAGGCACAGAAAAAATGGTCCATATAGTGTTTGGTGACAGGGAGGCTTACAACAAATATAAGACATGTGCCCGAACTAGACCACTTAATGACTAGGAATTCTATCAGAAAGAACACACAAAACCCCTATTCCACAAACACTCAATCATTAATGTCCACAATCTCTATCTCTACCATTGTATTAACGATGTATTTAAGATTCTTAAATTCACTAATCCCATATCTCTCTACTCGTTATTTAATCTCTCGAACAGAATAGGAAGGGATACACTTATCTTGACCCCAAAACCGTCTAACAAGTAACAGGTATATCTGTGGCTAGAGGGAGCATAATATGGAATATAGTTAGGCAACGACTGTACATCACAGAATTCACAACCACTACCAGCCATATCAAATCATCAGTCAAACATGTTATACTTAACACTCAAAAACTTGATAAATTCAAAGATTGGATCAACCATCTGAACAATCTTGGCCTAGCACATAATAACATGGCTATTAAAACCTAAACATATCTCAAACAGTTGGAGGTTGAATAGAGTTGGTGTAGTCAACTATGTAAATGTTTCACGTTTCCTCACCTTAGTTTGCAAGATTCCTATTTTGACAGCATAACACAGTCAATGTTACCTTTCTAAGATCCTTCCCCCTGAGTGCTGAAAAATCTGCGGCTATTGTTTATTCATTTTTTGATCATGTGAGTGAATTATAATCTGGTTCTTAGGTAACTTGGTGCCATGGTGTTGATAGTATTCAGACACGGCAATGAGATCAAGCCTGTGAAATTTCCAAAAGATTTATTAGGTAGAAAATATAAAAATTCTTAAAAACTTTGCACTGGCGGATCACACAGGGCCATTGTAAGCCACAAGCGTTTTGGCCCCCCCATTTGCCCCCCCCCCCCCATGCAGTGCTTACCTTCTAGTAGTAAATGTAACATTAACTGAGGCTCATCTCATATGCAGAAAATTACGATAAATTGGGCGATCAATTTGTATTAACAATCTTTAACTTAAATATATACATGATTATATGTGTATATATTTTACTGAAAACCTCTTATACCCTTCCAGCCCTATTGATTGTTCAATTTAAGAATCTTAATTGATTTATATATGTGAATAAAAAAATAGAAAATATAAATTTTGTCTTTTATTGATCAATACTTATTGTCAAAACCTTACAATTGCTCTTGTCAAATAGGAAAATTTAATATTGAATAAAGAAATCTCCCAAAAAAACTAAGTTCCAAGCTCCACATATTAAAACTGCCATTTCACAAGTTTCAAAAATGGTATAGCAAAATTTTGTAAGAACAATTTTGTTTTAATAATCATTGGAAGAATCATGATCAGGTCCATTATAGGAAATTTCTCGGTGTGTCAGTCAATTTTTAACCATTGACTAAAAAGGTTTTGGTTAAGGGTTTGAAGCCACTGCCTTACCCCCTCCCCCCTTAGACTATTTGTAATGACTTAATACATCCCAGGACAGACTCTGATCAGAATGTCTCCCCTTGATCATGAATTTAGTAACAAAACTAAATATAGCATTGAAAGTGATGCAGTACGATACACTTGGGCCGGATATTTCCTTTTTGTGATTTTGTCCTCGCTCATTGGGGACATAACCATTCTTGTTGCTGCCATCAAGTACAATGCCATAAAACTTCACAGAACTATTATAACTGTCATCCAGCATATAGCACTTTGTGATTTACTTGTTGTAACTACCAATGTTTTGCCAAGATTTGCCACAATCACAGCCAACCAATGGTTGTTTGGAGAACTCCTTTGCTACTGTGGACTTTACATTTCTTTTTATCTTGGTGCAGCAAGCAATCTTCTCATTTGTGCCATGACTATAAGCAAGTTGCTTCTTCTCAGATTTCCCCTCCAATTTGGAACGATATCAATAAAGAAAGCTCATATGTTTTGCGGAATATTTTGGGGGATTGCATTGGTAGCACCAGTATTAATGCTTGTAATAGATTGGAAAGATGTGCATTTCTCATACACATATTTTTTCTGTGGTTATGGGTTTTCTTCTGAAACTTGGAAAGAAATGGGACCTCCATTGATCACAACCATTATTACACTGCTCCCGACATTTGTGGTTGTTATCACATCTGTTTGCTTGCTGATAATTGCTAGGCGATTTGCTAGTAGGAGCAGAGAAGGTCTAAAGTGGCAAGGTATTGTGACAACACTGCTTACCGCAATAGTGTTTTGCATTTCATTGCTGCCTATATTTGTGAGCGATCTTTTAGTAGTGAGTATGGGAGCTGGGATAAAGAACAAAGGAGAAATCATCAAAACATCATACAGAATGGCACTGACATTCTTGTATCTGAACACCTGTAGCAACTTTTATATCTACTGTCTGACGGTCAATAGCTTCAGGCATTTTGTCTTTTCTAGATTGCAGCATCTTTTTCAAAATCTCAACTTTTCCACAGTTAGAGGTATGAAAAAGCAACCTTAGAAACATTTCCATCTATATGCATTACTTAGATAAATGATAGGTATAATGAACATCAGCCATTTCATTTCATTTTTCGAATACTGTATAGAAGACAGATCATGGCAGGAACAACAAATTTAATTGATAAGCTTAAACCTTTAGGACAGCAGAAAGAAGAAAGCAGACTGACAACAAATGGAAGAAGTGACAAGGATGATGAAGGTGATCAACAAGAATGACAGTAATATTAGCCAAGTAAGTTTCCTGTGGTAAATTCTTTTTCTTACAGTTTTTAAATATATTTGATTTATTTCATGAGCGATAGTGGTTCATTCAGGTGACTGATTTTATCCTGAATTTATTTGGGGGAGAGAGGGGTAAGGCTAAGGCAGTCAGGAATTTTTAAAAATTTACCTTCAACATACATGGATGGTGGGGCCATTTGTTTGTTGTGAAAATTTTGCCAAATTTGGTGATGCCTTGACAATCAGAAATCAAATCTCAAAATAAATTCATAACTTTTTCTCAAGCTTTTTCATATGTATATCACTCACAAATTACTCATTAAGATGGTTTGTGTGATGTGGTATAATCACATCACAACGTTGCAGCTTCAACCAATCAACCACGTGATATGATTTTTTCACCAGCTATAACAAGCTCTGACACTCATTCGAGTGGTCTCATGTTCAAAACTACTCAAGCAAGATTTTTGGGCCATTGGGTAAATTTAGTGTTCAGAGCCAGGGATGGAGCAAGATGGTCAAAAATAGGGAATTGGGCTACCTGGAACTTAAACGGCTGAAATCCTCTCTGTGTCAATACTTTTGTTGGGCAAATTTTGAATTCATGCTTCACTGGCCTATGTAACCATTTTTCAAGAATTAAAAAATTAGATAAGATTAAACTAACACAAAGTTTTTTAAAAGGATTGAAACTATAGAAGAGATGCTGATCTTTCTGTTTCTGTGATGAATGTGGCAAGGGAAGAGGAGGTGATTACATACCCCAAGCTCATGACTGCCACGACAAAGATGTTTTTGTTAATCTTAAGGACCTTAAAGTTGCTTTAAAGCTTTAATGATTTGAGAATTGTGTTATATCAAACAAAGTAAAAATTGTTATGACACTGGGATGAGGAGACTACATGATTACTCACTTACTTGTAATAGAAATAATGCTTTAACTTGGTATCAATTTTCATATTAACTTTTTTCATACACACATGTTCAGTGAGTTTAATTTTCCCGGTTGTTAGCATATATAACCTATATATGTGCAAAATATCTTATGTGCATATGCTGATATGTTGCGCTGTTCATAAGATTTGTTTGAAAGTTTACCAGGATCAGTAAATTTCCCCCAGTATTCTGCTGAATAAAAACTGCAATAACTTTCAATGCCCTTTGTAGCGAATAGAATGTAAAATAACTTTTAAAAATAAACCCTTTTATTAAACTGGGTCTTGACAAAATATTATTTATCTATTTACAAGAATTTACAAGAATAGTCAACAAACCTCCTTTTAGACTTACATATGTTCTCGACTCTGTGCTTATGACAGGATGCTTTTTCTGAGGATCACTAGGGTTCCTTTTCGACCTGATAAGATGTTGTGTGCTTCCTCAACCTTGTCCTTGTTTTTGTTTCAATGTCATATCAGTGTGCTTTCTTGATCTGATCAGGGGTTGAATTTCTTCTTTTCCCTATAGTAACACTTCATCCTAAAAAAGTTAAATAGATTGCAGCAAACAATTCTTAAAATTTATCATGAATAGATTCAGAAAATAGTAACATTTCCTTCTTCTTTTTCTCATGAAATACACAAAAGAGATTAGGTGCATTCAGGTACAATGCATTTTGTTTGAGCTAATGATTCATGCATTTTCATGTTAGACTGGACACACTGTATTTTTGATTTTTTCATTTTGCAATAATACACCATGTACCATTTCAAGAACTTTGCTTTTATACATATTGGTGAATACTCGAAAAATTCGACCAAATTCAAATATCTTGAATTCTCTGAGCAAAATCTTAGTTCAGGTTTAATCTATAGAAGTTTTAAATTCCATAAAAAGTGCCAGAAAATTACTATGTTTATATCGCCATTCAAATTACCCATACAAGTATGGAAAAGGACCAGCCTGAAATAAAATTGCAATAAGTAGATATTTGCAATTTTGAGAATAAAGATTTTACACTTGTCGACATTTAGGCAGTGACATTGCATCTTGAGTATTTGGGACTATCTTCCCATGGGCATGGCGAATCAAACACATCCTCAATAGTCAAGTCCTCATCTTTTCCAGCAAAAACTTCCAGATGAAGATAGGATGATTTCATTCCTGGAAGTCTTCCAATCTGAAAAGCCATCAAGTTAACTGTTACATGAAATGAGAATTCAAACCCACCATTCAATTTTTAAAAGTGAATGAAACTGTTATATGGGCTCCAGATATACATTTTGGAATCCATTTTTGCTTTCATGTAAAATAGAGAATAAAAATATTTCAGGCAAAAAATGTTTGCAGCAACACTAAGAAAGTTGCATTATACCCGAGCAGCGCTGGCTCTTTCTGTTTGAATGGTCAGGGGCACTGCCATGCCACTGATACTGTTAGCCATCCCTAGCTTGATCCTGTGCTGGTTAAGCTCGTATAAAAACTCTGATTGCTCAAGTGGGTGCTTTGGCGTGATCTCTGATCTCTGATTAACCAACCCTGATCTAGGAAGACAATATTACACCACTGCACCTCAAAAAATGATTTAAGATAAAAAGGTCATTAATTTGGAAAAATTACAGTAATAAGGCCTGGGTGCTTTTTGTATTTTGTTACACCTGTACCCAGGCTTTTACAGTTATACTGAAGGGGCTCCTGGAAGATTCTAGATTTTTTAACAGAGAACCTCCTCATTTTACCCTTAATCCTGGTTTCTTGGTCATTCAGCTGAGTCGACCGAAGAAGGTTGCATGGCAAATGCCCTTAGCGCACTCCTCTAGGATGGGCAGATCTGGGAAGTAAAATGCTTTCATACCTCATAGTGTCAATAACACCAAAAGGACCGACTTCAGGAGCTTTCTTCATTGTGGCCACAGGTCGCAGAGGAGGAATAGTGAATTGTTTCTCCATTATGGCACCTAGGTGATAAAAAATCAAATGAGTTGAATTTATTATTTTAAAAATGATAATAACTCATACAACTTCCGAAACATTCTGTGCACGGACATCTTAAGGAGCTAGTGAGTAACAAGCAGAATTTATTATCACCTGATATGCAAGTTCCAACTCATTCTGAATGGAGGACATCATACCGAAGTGGGACTTACAGTGGGACACTACACCACCCAGCAGAATATGGAACAAATTATGTTTTGTTGTAGTACTAATGTATAAGTTAACTGGGGGTTGTGAGCAAGCAAATGCTTTCCAACACTTGCTCGAAACCCCCAGTTAACATTATAACAAACACCCAGGTACCAAGCTGGCCTTATATGGCAGTGCTGTACATTGTACAAGCAACAGTTTGTGAAAACACTTGGTTCTTACTTCCAACAACATATACATTACACACACACAGACAATTTCAGGAAAAGACAATTTTATTTTACATCTGATAATAGTACATAAAAATATTAAAATATTTAAAATTCGATTCCGCTTCCCTCACTATTAACATTTGTGAGCTTATAAAACATAATATTACAAGATTACGGACTACCGACTACAGAAAGTTCTTCAAAAATTCTCAATGCTATAAACTATACTTATAGTCAGGCACTCAGTGAAGTAAAAATAGTGCTTGCGCTCAGCTACGAAGCCTGAAGCCGCACACAGCTTGATCTGGCGTGCGCGCACATTAGATAACTGGTAAAACCGAATTTAAAATATAAAAATAAAAATAACACTATTCATAAAACACAATTTTGGAACTAAGCTACCAGTATTATTGGGCTTTGAGTATTGAAAAAGGGTTAAATTCGGAAAGAAGTTGTTGGATGTGTAAAAAATCGAAGCCATATTGCTCCAATACCCGGAGGAATCAGCCAGACGTCGGATAAGATTGCCTGTACAGGCTTCTTCTCACCCTTAAGCTGCTCCGCCATTGAGACAATTGATGGTTAAGTAAATAAATTCATCGCGTATAATCAATAATTAAGGTTTAACGGTCAGCTTAAGTTAGAATACTGAGTAGCTTGAGTTCGTGTTGAGTCCGTTTGCAAACGAAGAATTACAACCAACAGATTCTGCAGGGTTCAGCTTCCGCAATAAATTTGAAGTAAGGAGATGAATGCATGTTATGGGTGTTTGGTTCCATGTATCACTGCCAGAGAACGTAGCCTGTAGAGCGCAGCGAGTCCAGCGCGCCGAGCACAATAAAACATTGCACTGGCGACTGAGCGCGCCGCGCTTTTACCTTTAATTTATTTTCGCGCGTTACGTAAAGTTCAGTATGCGACTGAGACAGCTTCAACAATTTTGGACAAATGAATTTAAGCGGCTGTTTACTAACAACGAATTTAGTGTGAGAATAAATCCATACAACTGTAGGTTCCTTAATCTACATCTCTAGATTGCTTTTAGATTACTTGGATAAGATGCCACGACATATTCTGATTTCTGGCTAATTCTTTAAATTGGTAAATAAGTAAAACTGAAACTTCAGATTTAAAAGTGTAACCTCCAGATCAAATGTATAGCAGTTAACTAAGTCGTTGGGATAAGATACCACGACATATCTTACCTAAAATCTAAAATATTAGTTAAACAACATAATACTGTAGTACCGAGAGAGGAAAATAGTGAGAGAAAGAAGCAAAATGAGTAAACGGCAAGAACATGACATCAAGGAGTCGGATATATTTCGGTAATTTCAGGAGGGGGCACGGCCGAATTCAATGAAGTTATCGTTGTGCCAATCAGAGCAGTACCTGCTTTGAGCATTCAGTAGGGACACATTGAGTTTAGATTTCAGGGAATTGCAGGATGTACTTGCAAAGTCTAAGTCATTTTCAGTGTTACAGAATTTGTTCCAGAGCCACGATGATTTGTACAAGAAGTTGTGAGAAGGTGTAGGTGTGATGATGAGGTTATCCTTTCTTTTCGATCTGGTGAATAAAGAGTAAATAGCAATTGGTAACCTGTACTTCATGATTTTGAAGAACTCAATTATACACCGAAGTCTATACAGGTTGTACACGTTAAGGAGGTCATGTTGCTTGAAAAGTGGTTTAGTGGGTTCTTTGGCATAGAAATCGTTATCTAGTGTTTGGCACCTTAGGGGTTTAGCAATTTTATCGTTTTTCTGTTTAAGTTTATTACAATGGGAACATGGCTTAATCAGCAATTTTTCATCATTTTTTGTTACACGTTGGGGAATTGTACAAGTGATTTGTCTAGTTCGAGCACAAGTTTTTGATTTGTTTTGGTACGCTTCAGTATCTCCAAACAGCATTCTAATACATCTTTTCTGAGTTACAAATATAATATTGGTTCGATTGTTCTGTGGAAGACACCGCCCCAAACGGATATTGCAAATGTCAAGTGTGATTCAAACAGTGTATGGTATATTTGTTTGTAAAGCTCTGCTGGTAGACAGTTTTTAATACGGTAAATGCGCCCACATGCACTCTTAAGCTTACAGTTAAGTGCCTCTATGTGAGGCTTCCAGCTTAGCTTATCATCCATTAATACTCCTAGTAATTTAGCAGCTTTTACACGCCTAAATACTGAGCCATCTATAACTAGATTGAGGTTCTCAAGGTCTTTGCTGACGCAAGAACTATCTTCACGACTATTTGGGTTAAAGTATAAGTAACAGCTTTTTTTGGCATTAACATGAAGTAGGTTACATTTCATATACATGGAAATAGATCTCAGAACTTCGTTAGCTAATTTGTAAACTTCTTGCCGAGTGTTACCTGCTACAAATAAGTTCGTGTCGTCAGCAAATAGGATAAGTTTCCCGTCTTGGGATACATTGCATAAGTCATTGATGTAAATAAGGAAGAGTAAGGGTCCCAGAACCGAGCCTTGAGGAACTCCCCACTCAACTGGTAATTGTTCAGAATTTTCATTTAACACATTAACGTATTGTTTGCGGTTAGATAGGTAACTTTTGATAAGGCTTAGTGCATTTCCCCTGATTCCATAATGGTTCAATTTATATAGTAATTGTGAGTGGGATATCGTGTCAAATGCTTTACTCAAATCGAGAAAGATACCAAGAACATGCTTTTTGTCTCTGAGGAGTGACTCAATATAGGTGGTGGAATGATTCAGGGCGTGGCTAGTTGAGTGTCCTTTCCTAAACCCGAATTGATTCTCTGTAATAATTCCCTTGGCAATTAGGAAGCTATATAAGCGACAATATATTAATTTTTCTAGTATCTTTCCAAAAACTGGCAGTGTGGATATGGGTCGGTAATTTTCAAATAGTTCTTCATTGTCTTTTTGTAGATTGGAGTAACTTTTCCTAGCTTAAGTTCATCAGGGAATAGTCCATCTTTCATGCAATTATTAAAGAAATTTGCAAGATAAGGTGAAATTATGGCCGAAGACCTCTTAATAATATTAATTGGTATGTCACTAGATTTGCCACTTTTCAATTCTTTAATGATGTCCATTATTTCAAGTTGACTACAGTCACTAAGATAAATACTTGTTGGGCAAGCTTTAGGTAGGAAATCAGAGAATGATGGAAGGCCTTCTACAGGGATCCCACCATCAGAGCAGCTATCATTTAGTTTTATTGCAATTGATACAAAGTACTTGTTAAATTCATTCGCAATCAACCTACGTTCTGTTATTTTCCTATCATCAAGTTTAAAGCTGGGTTTAATTTCATGTTTTGATTTACCACGAATTTTGTTTATAGTTTCCCAGATTTTTTTGCTGTTACCAGCATGTTCAGTAATTTTTTCACTAAAGTGTTTCTTCTTAGCTAAATTAATAAGACGTTTGAGTGCTTGCCTGTGACATTTATACTCTTGGTAGCAGGTAATTATCTTTCTGCATGCTCTACAGCTGCAGCTCTTACGGTCGACAGGTTTTTCATGTGTGTTTGGTGCTAGGCATTTCACTTTTTGCGCTTTTTTCCAAGAACAATATAATTCATCCTTAGTGTCAATGGATTTTATGAGTCCGTAAGTGATCCATGGGTTGTTGAGTGGTGTACGCTTTGAGCACTTGGGCTTTTCAAGCTTGAATGCTTTGTCAAGTTCATTGTTAAAAGTTTTACAGAAGTTACTAAAATTTTCGGGTGGGTCGGACTTGAGCTTATTGTCAATAGACATGAGAAACGATTCAATGTTGGTGTTGCAGTAATCATAGTATTGCATAATCTTAGCTTGGGTGTGCTTGATTTGGCTGTTTATGTTAGTGTTGATATGGAATATGGCTTGATGGTGTGAGGCACCTAGTGTTAGAGTACCTGATCCTAACGTGTTTTCAAGGTCATTAGTAAGTATATTGTCAATGCAGGAGGGTTTACATCCAGGTTTTTCATGAGTGGCAACAGAGATCAGCGGAAAAAAGCCTGTTCCAAGGACTTTAATTTCAAATTCGTCAACGAGTTTGTTGCTTTTACTGAGTAGGTTAATATTGAAGTCACCCATTATGTGGACTCCAGATCTAGGTAGAATTTTCATTATTTCGTCAAGTTCCATCAAGGCTGAATTACTGTCACCACTGGGGGGTCTATAAATAACTCCAATATTTAGGGGATTTGATTCGCTGTGAATCTTTATAAACAAACTTTCTAGGTTGTCGCTCACAGACGATACATCTCCATTAATTACGGCATTAAGTGATTCATGGGCATAGATTGCAACACCTGACCCTTTCGACTTATTTCTCTTTGTTGATTGGTAGAAACTTTTATAACCCTCAATAGTATAAGCAGAGCTTTCTTCAGGATTTATATTAGTTTCAGCTAGTGCAATAATGGGAAATTTAAATTTTAGTCTATCAAGTTCAGCTACAAAGAGATCAAAATTACTTTTGTTGCCATCTATGTTCAAAAAGAGGCACCCTCCGTGATTCTTTAGGGTGTCACCAAGATCATTATTAAAGGTGGCAGTTGAATAAGCTTTACATTGATCAAGTAATTGGGATATTTTGAGCAGACAAGGGTCATCGCTACTATTCTCATGGTCATCATAGTCAATCAAAATTTTAAAGGGGTTGTAACGTTCTGTGATACTTAATTTACAGTCCTTACAATAGAAATTTGAATTTACGATATCAGCAAGTGAATTTCTGAAGCATCTTTCATGTATTATGCAATTACACTTAAAGCACTCGAAAAATTTTTGGCCAAGACTTACGTTCTTAAGGCAGTGATTACATTTTTCTTTAGTTAAAGAGAAGATCATCATACCTGACAACCATCTCGACCTCCCCACTGCAGATGAGGTGGTGGTCCCCTGGAAACTGAACTGAATGGTCTCCCATTCACTCTGTTGGCTGGTCCTTTCCGCAAATACTTCAGCTGAGGCAGCTGAGGTTCTTGCAACTGCTTTTAGCTCTGTGTTTGTACATGAACCACCTGGTCCTTTACCGAAAAGTGTG
>JH153509.1:80372-97599 GCA_000226015.1 Mnemiopsis leidyi | reverse complement strand
TTCTTCTTCTTCTTTCTTCTTCTCTTTCCTTTCTTTTACTGCTTTCCTTATATGCTTTTAAATCAGACTTTTCTAGGCACTAGAACAAGCCAAATCCGGTATCTCGGCAAACAGGGACACGGTCTCAAAACCTGACCCTGTCCTAGACCACGTCTTAATGCAGTACGCAGCCAGTTACCACGGCAACACGTCCACTTGTCGATGTTGCGATAACTTCCACACACTGAGGGGTTACAACAGCAACCCCCACATTGGTGACAACAAGGGGTACAACCCCCAATTAATCGTGTTGGGAGGAGGGGATGGAACCTGTTGCAAGTGTTGTGGGCCAGCGAGGGAGCAGTCTGGAAATCGTCGAGGTGATGGTGAAAACTTAGACCCGCCTTGCTTTGCTGAGTGTCAGACTGCTGGCTTGTAATTTCGGCGTTCACATTTAATAGGGGTGAACGTCATCCTGCCCCAGAACATCGGTCCCCAGATCGTTGTGCCCCATAGATTTTGTTCCAATGACGTCGTGCCCCAAATACTCGTGCCCCACAACCTATGACCCCTCTGACCCCTTGTCCCCTGCCCCCCTGCCCCAAGACACTATGCCTCTGTGATAATGCCCCAGTGACGCGTAGTGCCCCACATCGTCGTGCCCCAATCGAGAATCTTAGAAGGTAAATTAATTTTGCATGTGATTGCTTCTTCTACTTTTTACTTTTTAGTTTTTACCAAAGTCTAGACAATGAATTTTTAAAATCATTGATGGTCTGCCATGCACATGATTATTGATGAAACTCTAACCATAGTAGATAAAGATCTTTTGTTATAGAATGATATTTATAGATTCTTGACTTTTAAATAATTTTGGGTGCTGCTTCTACTATATTTTAAACATTCAATGCCATTTCATAATATTTAAAACTTGATGCAATATTTGTGCGGCTAATTTTAAATGAAAGTCATAATTTATACGGATATCACATGGCAAACAAATTATACAATGTATTTGCAAACTAAGGTGACTTTCTCTTATTCTTTAAAATGTCTCTCATTCTTCGCATAGTAGTATATCGCATGTTAAGTTAAACTTTACTTTACTTATCGTTAGGGAAAATCTCAAGATAAACATCGATAATTTTTAACCATTGAGGTAAATATTAAACATTTATCTTAAACTTGAAAGCCGACAGCGCCACCGCAATACATATGACGCTCTTTTTGCGGTACATTTTCTTGCATGTAGGGTAGCGGCTAAGGTGGTTATGGTGATTATTATCATCAACATTATCATCAAAAGCCTGGGTACAGCTGTAACAACTATGAAGTATTCAGAGGTTGGTTTAGTTCGCTGAATAAAAAATCTATAGAGAAGGTTTTCTGGGGAGGGTCACAAATCGCTTGTATCACATGATAGCATTCCGGAATTGATTGGCCATGGCCGTACCTGAATTCTTATTTCCCAAAAAATACCTTACTGATCTATATAGTCTTTAAAATGATCTTGACTCATCCTAGACAGGTCGCTAAACTTTAAGGTCTAAACTCTAAAATTAGTAAAATTACACTATAATAGCATTCGATCTTTCTGTTTAATAATGATTATGGACGAAACGGTTATGAATAAAAAGTTTCATTCATTACAAGCTTTTCATCGACATAACTGATGATTGATTTCCAATTATGAATTATCATATCCTTTTTTTTCGAATCAAATCAAATTAGTGATAGATATCATTTAAATATATGGAAAGGCCATATCATGATGAGTCATTCATTTGACAGAATGGCTTATTTGACAGAATGGCGTATTTGAAGCCCGATCAATTTCATAAGTTAAGCCTTGAACATTGAATAACAGGGTCAATTAAAGTTTAATTTAACAAGTTAGATAAGCAATTAAGCAATCAGTAAGTCAGCTAGTATGTATAAATTGGATCTGGCTCGCTAAGAGTTTTCGTTGAGATCTTAAACTTTTTCTTCAGCCTCTCCTGCTGCAGTCCGTGTGTCATCCGGCTAACTGACAAACATGTTATTGTCAGATTCAATCTTACCGACAAACATACTATTGTCAGATTCAAACTTACTGACAAACATATTATTGTCAGATTCAAACTTACTGACAAACATATACTATTGTCAGATTCAAACTTACTGACAAACATATACTAGTGTCAGATTCAAACTTACTGACAAACATATATTATTGTCAGATTCAAACTTACTGACAAACATATACTAGTGTCAGATTCAAACTTACTGATAAACATGCTATTGTCAGATTCAAACTTTAATTTAGACAATTTGAAAGCAGTTTGCTTCGAATTTCGTCAACCGTGACGAACCATAAATGGCAATAGCATGATTCATATTTCATGTATAAATTCAATTAGTCAGTTAAATTGTTGCCTAACGTTGAGAGTCTTAAATTGTACGTACAGGGCTCCTTATCATCCCAAGTTGATAAGTCGAGCCCTGTATAACTTTATAGCTGTTAACTAACCGATAAGTTCGACGGTTGAAGGACTGAGCTGACTCAGAAACCGCTCATCCTCGTACTCGCTCCTGTGCGAAGAGACAGACATCCTGCTGAGACAGCTCCCTGCTGTGCTGCGTGAGGATTGTGCTACCGGCTTCTTACTCCACGATTCTGAACAGGGATACGTTAGTAGAACAGCATGCGGGTTTATTTAAGCTCTGTACTTAGTAGAACAGCTGGTACTGTCACGGACATTGACTCTCACATTTGGTAATAGCAGCTACAGAATTCAGGCTAGGAAAAGCAGCTTCCATCAAAGCCTACCAAGACATATTGTTTGTGTTCCCTAAATGATTTGTCGATTTTAGGTAAAGTGTCTGAAGCTGCGAACTAAAACTTACCTGAGCCGGGATGAGGTGCAGAATGGGAATGATTTAACTTTCTAGTACAATTCCTGAGAATACAGGGCAGATGAGAAACGGGCCATACGCGACTATCTTTAGCCGCGACATTCCTGCTGCTGAAGAAGCAGGGCGGTCTTCCCGCTTTCTGTAGTCCTGGAAATCGTGGGGGTGTATTTAAGAAAATATAAACGTATGTTCATGTTATTGAAGTTTTAGAAGCTCTAGATTTAGTTACAAAGTAAGTAGTAAAGAGATGTGCTTTGAAAAACTATCACTTGACGCTTCTAATCTTAAAAACAGTTGATAAAACCATCCAGACTCCAAAGTCCAAAGTTCAACTCCAAAATCCAAACTCCAGAATCCTTCTCCAAAATCCATACTCCAGAGTTCTTCTCCAAAATCTATACTCCAGATTCCAACTCCTAACTTCAAAGTACGACTCCAAACTCAAGAGTCCAACTCCAAATTACAAACTTCAGAAAGCTATTCCAGACTCCAGAATCCAACTCCAAACTCCAAACTGTTACTCCAGATTACAAACTTCAGACTCCTACTCCAAACTACAAAATCCTACTTCAAACTCCAGAATCCTACTCAGAGTTCAGTGTTCAAAGTTAAACTCCAAATCCTCCTAACTCCAGCCGAGTTCTACTCCAAACCTCTGGGGACAGAGAAGAGATCCTCTTGTGTAGTCTTGTAGTAGGGCAGCAGTTCGGGAACCATGTCCTCCAGGACGTCCAGACTAAAGGATACTGTTGTGGTGAGGTCCCGGACTTTCCTGTTCAACTCGTCCTTTATTGGCTGTGGGTAGTGGTAATGATTCAGTGATAGTTGAAGTAGATGATCGACTTATATTTAATTAGTAAACATGAGCATTGCTCATTGAGCAATATCAAAATATACGAAGGCAATTATCGTAACACTTTATGTTTACTGATACATCGACATTTCGAATGAAGAAATGCAAATCAAGCTGAGTATTTTAGGAAACATAAGAATTTACCCAACCTGAGCCTTTGCTCGCTCGGTCAGTTCCCCACAGTAGGCCGTGAAAGTGTGTCCAGGAATGAAAGTTAGACTTTGTGAATGTCTCAGAGAGGTCCTGGAGTTGGAGGGTCTGAGCTGGGCCGGCTTGGTCTGGCCCAGTGTCGGTTTGTTGGGTTTGGTGGGCGACGATCTGAAGTTGGTGGAGTTTGCAGGTGCTTTGTGTTTGTAGTCCGTGAGCTGAGAGACATTGTGTTTATGAGAAAGGTCCTGCTTGGCTGAATCGAAGAATAGTTGCAGAATTGTCATGGTAATACTAGTTTTGTAGGAATTTCGTTTCATTTTTTTGGTAAACTGAACAACACTAACAGTAACAAAACTGAATGTTTTCTTTTGTAATTTAACTTGTGACTCGTGACCAAATTTAAAAAACTGCTCTTACGTCTTTGCAGGAGTGGTCTTTAAAAATCTTTATTTCCTTGTTCCCATTCATTATTTGATCTGAATCTCCTTAAACTCGGGGTACGACCTCTAATTTCATGCTACGAAGTACACACAAGTACCTTATTTAAGTAATGAGTAATCACAAAACTATAGTTTTAAACTATAATTCAATATAGTTCATTATGTAGTTCAATCCTATTTCTAAGAAACACAGGAAAATGTCTGAGCAATAAAAGATACCGAGATCACAAACTTCTCTACTTCTAGTTATAGAGCCTTGAAGCATGAACAGTATCGGAATAGAGCTAAATGCTTGCCGAAAGAGACACATCGTTAACAACAAGTGTACGACGACTTCTTCTTTGTAGCCATATACCGAGTATATCTTTGTAAATATGAAAACAGTTTTAAACTTCCTGCATGACCACATTTGAGTTGTTGAAGCGATTTCAAACAACAGTAACGGTAAAGGATGGCACGATCTGAACACGATTACAAGAGCGAATTTCAGTCGGGATGTTTGTCGTTTTGCGATTGATCAGGATATCACCGATCTATCATGCTTTACAAATATCGATAAACCACTGATGCATAAAATTAAACACAATCCGTAAATCAACTTTGTCAGCGTATTGATAGCATGCGCTAGGATCTATCAGCTTCGAACATTTTCCAATCGGCGTGTGTTATTGAAAATGTCGCCTTGTGATTGGTCAGGATTACCAGAACATCAGCCAATGAGGTGCGAGCTCGTTTTCTTAACATGTCACGTGACCAATGATTAATAAACAAGAGACAGATTCTAGGCGTGCACGTGAGCAGCGGTGAATCTTCAGCACTGATGCTTAACAAGTTTAATTACCGGATTTACGGTGTTATTCTCTACGGAACATCATGGCTCTTTGTGGTTCGTAACAAAAAGTCGGAGTATACTCTCTATAAGTATAATTCTGCAGACTGGCTAAATATTGAAAAAAAAGGGAGAGCAACAATAGCACACAATGATTTCTATGCTTTTTGTTATTTTTGTCTGCTATTACTTATTGTAAAATATAATCGCAAATTAAGTCATAGCATTCGCATTTTTGGTTTTTGTGATTTTTAAACAAATGATAATCAAAATTTACTAAACCCGAAGTATTTCACAAGAATTACAGATAGATATTAACATCATCAATAAATCAACATATTGTCATCATGATGTAATAAACATGTCATGTCTTCAGGTGAAACTGTAAATAAATTATTTTTTGTAACATTTTCTAATCCCCATAATATTAATTAATTACTATTTTTCTTTCATTTTCTGCATTAATACTCAATAATTTTTACAAAAAAGTTAAAATTCGTTTAAAAGATCTAAATGATAGAGCTACCTAATTCTAAGAAATGTCAAAAAGGACAAAATTTAATATTATGAATACTGCACGTTGATCTATTAAAGTAATTCTAACCTGAAAATAATTTATTAACAAAAATGGTTAATCGTTGGTCCTTCTAGACTTTAGTTGTTAAAAATGTGGTATTGATATTCAGTTAAAAATCACAAACCTATCTTAATTTAAAACGTAGATATGAGTTGGAGTAATCTAATGATCGCGTTTATCTTGAATGCTCGTCAGTCGTTTGATATTTACCGCTGCTTTAAAAGTCTCAGCGCACTTTGGCCTGTTCAATTTTCGACGATCTAAGATAAGAGGGGACAAGCCACTTAGTTTTTCACTGCTTACAAGTTGGCGTTGTCGTCCCTTTTTGCCGGGAATTCGGCGGCGCTGGAGTAGGTATGTTCGGCGTCCTTGTTGGCGCCGCTGGCGGAGGCGTTGGCGTACACGTTTGTTGCGGTGGAGGTGTTGGTGCCGGATTTTGGGGCAGCCGTCTTCAGTCCGAACTTCTCCAACCAGAAGTTCTTGACAGCGTCGTTCAGGACTACGTAGAAGAGGAAAACAAACATACCCTGGGAAATATGTCATGTTACAATGTGGTGATGAAAGAGATGGCGCAAGCTTTATTTAGAATTAGAAACGATTCTGGTTTTAAGTTTTGATTGCATTTCACTATCCTAAGTATGATTTCACATAATATATCAGATTTATCTTTTAACTTGAGTTTTTTACTTTCCACAGATAACACAAACATACCTGAGAAGCGTTGACGATGATGAAGAGATACTGAAGAGTGACCTGCATGCCTGGGGCAGGAATGTTCATGAACACTCCTATCACCCAGCCGGTTCCCAGGAGAACCATCACCCCAACCGCCGCTTTTAGTTGTCTCTGAGAATGAGAGAAATTGTAGGATCTTTATTGATTGACGCCTCATTTGCATTCATACCAGCTATATAATTAAAGTGCTATATCATACATATAGATCTAACTATTAGTGCTTTATTAAAGTGCTATATTAAAGTGCTTTATTAAAGTGCTATAGTATACATAGAATTAGATCTAACTAATATAGTGTAACATCATAGTGCTATAAATTATACGTCACACTAACTATAACAGTGTTATTAGGTACAGTATAATGCTATATTTTACATAGAATTACAAGTAACTATCACAATGCTATTAGCTACATTATATTGCTATATTATACATAGATCTAACTAATTCAGATAACTCCGAAAAATAAATTTTAAGCCCACCACTCACCAGTAATTGCTCTTTATCGCTGAGGTTGGAGTTTTTTGAGCCCCTGATGACTTTGAGAACCAGGGCAAAGAAGACGAGATTCACAATAATGGACAAGACGAGTGGTCCGAAAAAGAGAGCGTAGAAGTTAATAGTTCCTGGTTTTAGGAAGCACCTGAGGTTTGAAATTCGTGAAAGTTTTAGTGGTAGACAATAATTTATAATGATAAGAGCTAACAGCTATTAGAAAGGTAAATCGTGAAGAAAAATAAAGACAGGCCGTTTTAAAGTCCCATCACGTGACTTACATCGTTTCGGCCATGTACTGATGGTCGACAACCTCTACTCCCGCTACCGTGATCTTCCTGGTGAAGGCAAAGTATCCTGCTAGCGGAAACACGATAGGTACACCTGAAATCACGTGATCAGACATGTGATCAGTCAACGTCGATAGTAGTAGAAGAAAATGAGATCTGACTGAGAGATGCTCAGACAAGCGGAAGTTAAGAAAGATATTTTGAAGCATCAAAACAAGATGCCCTGATAACCCAGAAATGCCAAAAGTATTTTTACAAAAAACTACGAAAAATCTTAAAAAATGTTAAACTGAAATGTTCAAAATGCTAAACTAAGTTACAAACCGTAAGCAAGAGCGTTAAACTTGATCATGTAGTTGGAGATGTGAGAACCGAAGACTTGGACCAAGGAGAGGTACATCAGGAATCCCTCTATTATAGTCCACATGAAGACGACAAGCCAGATGTAGTGCTGCAGCATCGTGTATACTATACAACCCGTACTTTTCTGAAAACGTAGCACTGTTATTTCGATATTTCGATTTATGAATTAGTTTAATGCCTAGGAATTATTGATCGAATGATCAATCTAATAGTTTAGATATTTACGAAGACAGTTTTATTGTTGGATTAGTTAGTTTCAACTAACTTTAGTTAATATAAGTTTCAATTAATGAAAAGAACACTCGAAGACTGGAAACCCAAACATACAAATGAAGAATATGAAATGAGGAAGAACCCTTACCAGTTTGATAATGCCGCTGTTGTCGTCCTTGATAAGAAAGTCTTGAATGAAGAAGAGTAGAGAAGCAATGAGGAGAGAAATTGAGAAACATATGTTTACTTTAGCCGACCTAGTTGTTACGATCGCCGAGGCTGAAAAATCCGAATTAACAAAGTGAAACAATTTTAAACATCTATCTTTTTTCATTTTTGAAAAATTCAGAAGAAACTATTTAAACCGAGCTGCTTGTATAAATTTATTTTCTAGGAGAATTTGGTAAGTCCACCTACACATCGGGGCATCTAAAATGTCACGGAACATTGTTGTACCTGGTAAAATGAGGCCTATCGTAGCGATGAGGCCCACAATTGATCCTGCTAACAATACTCGTGACAGCATGCTCTGGACTGCGATGTAGCCAGGACTTATCTCCTCTGCTGCCTGAAGTATAGCGAAATTAGTATTTTATTGTTATTCAATCATATATCAAGACATCAGTATTCAGCGTACGAAGATAAGTAAGTTACTAACCACGACAGCACTGTACTGACCATGACACTGATCTTCTATTCTATTTACCACGACAGCACTCTACTTACCGTATTACCATATCAATAATAATCTACTTACCATATCAACACTGATCTATAACTTACCATGAAAACAATCTACTTACCACGACAGCTCTCTACTTACCACGACAATTTATTAGATAACACAATAACAATTAACAATACACTGACACATACCATAAGAACAGCGAAGCTGGTGTTATGCGAGCAGCTGCAGACTACTCCTCCAGCAGGTTCGTTACTGTCGTATATTGTCTCACAACCGTTATTCACCCACTCAAACTGCAATTTAACACAACAATGTTAAACAACAATGTTAAACAACACGAACAACGCATTATAACGGATACAAATTTCAATCATTTTCAAGCTGGTTGCTTTGTTGATTATAATTTTTTGTCGTTTTCAAATAAACGACCCGATGGGTTACATAATTTTAGATTTGCTAACATGCTCAGATTAAAGCAAACATAGTTACCTTTGTATCGTCATACCAAGCACACATGTATCTGATCTGAACACGCTTGTCGTTTATTCGTTTTAGATTTTGCGATGTATCACCCTGGAGATTTATTAAAACTGTCACAAAACTGTTAAATCTTTTGGGTAAAGTTTTGATTCTTGCATTAATTTCAACAAGAAGATCTATTTCTCGAAAATATTGCAAATAGCTTGAGACTCACCACTTGAAAGTTCGGTTTGATGTAGAGATTGAGGACGAACCCAGGCTCCTGTTCCCCAATGTCGATCTCCAAGACAACCGAGTTGACGTACTTGACCGCCTCCACGCTAGCGTTACCGTGCTCTGCCGCCAGGTCGTCCTCCAGGTCCGCAAACAGCTCTGTCGTCACTGCGTCCGGCTGACCGGCTGGAAGTTTGCCCGTCGCCGCGGAGGGGAAAAACGCGTCTCCCGTGAGAAGGACAACTGACATGCCAGCTGCGGATGAGGACTGGATCTGTGGGGAGAATCAAGTTAGAAAGGTTGGTTAAACTTGTTGAGCTGATTTTGAGATTGACATTTTAAATTTTGCGGTTTCGTTACAGCGGTAGACGAATATAATCTTGTCGACATTTTAAGAGCTTTTAAAACGCAAGAACATATCATTTGTTTGCTTTTTAAAAAGACAAAATCTCACATTTGCCCTTATTCAACAACAAAACATTTCACACTTACTGCAATGGAGGGTTGCTGAGAGTCACTTTCACCGTCACTACTCTGATCCAGCTTGTTCAGATCTGTGGGGTCTGGAAGAACGAAAGAGTAACCCTTGTTCTCTGCTCCCGCGCTCGTATCCGGCTGTACTTTCATTATCGCTATGTTGGCAGATTTGACAAGTTTGTTGGTGACTTGTGTTTTCTGGGCTATTTTCTTGAGGTTGTTTACCATCCTGGGGAGACGCAATTGTGATTATCCTCTTGATCGGTTTGTTATTATCAACCGTTGACACATAAGTATGAAATTACTTTTATGAGCTTGTGTCATCATCATGTGTGAATAACTCTGATCACTTACTTTTTGGAAATTTGTTCCTTTTTAGCTACATCTTCGGTTTCCAAATTGCCTCCTGCGAGAGAGTTCACGGCAGAAACTAGATTTTCCGTAGCCGCTTCACTCACTGAAAACATATTGCTTTATATTGTTTAACCTTGGAAACAAATGACATCTCAAATGAAGTGTTTAATGTTGACTACAAGTAACAAGAATTACAAGGGAGCATAAAACCTCGATTCAAAAAAGGATAAATAAATGATTTAGCAACAAAAATAAGTTCGCACCATCAGTTGACGCATCTGCAAGTACTCCGATGACGTCAGCTGCTGCATCCACGTCTCCAATGCCGTTACCAGCGCCAGCCGAGCTGGTAAGACTCTTGAGGGTGTTGGCGATCTCCTCGGTTTTCTCTGGCGTTATTTCTCCCTGAGGCTAAGAGATCTGTCAGACTTTTACTTAGAGCTACAATGTTATCTAAGTTGTCCACGGCCACCTTTTAATCTAGCCAGGCTTTTAATTCATATGATTTTGATGAATGTCATTGTCAGCATTGTTAGGGAGGGAAATGTTGTTGGTAATGATCTCTGATTTCAAAGAGGTCAGAGCAAATATCAAGTTGAAAAGAACAATCAAGCATCTGCATCAAAAAATGATAAAACAATTATCCAATTACAATTAATTACGACAATCACCTGAGCAAGGCTCTCTATTTGTCCCGTGTTTGGTGTCTTGATACAGTCGTAGTGCGGCACAAGTTCTGCCGAATCAGATTCCTCGTCTACTATCTCGCACTTAAACCTGGCTTTGGGCTTGGGATCCGGGTCGAAATTGCAATCCCTGACTTCTTCGTTTCCAGCCCTCATGAAGGGAATATCCTCATATGTCCCATACACACCTTCAACCGTCTGTTTTTCACAAGCTGGCCCCAGGTCCGCTGTAAAGGTTTTGTAATTAATGCGTGTAAAGTCAGGTCTCGAGAAGCAGCTTATAATTAAACTTGTTTTTATAAGTGCTATAAACTATAACTACTATAACTACTATAACTACTATAACTACAATAACTACTATAACTACTATAACTACTATAACTACTATAACTACTATAACTACAATAACTATATTACTTTCCTTCTGTTTATAGTGCTTGTTAAATAGTTACTTGTTATATATAACAAGTAATTAACAGAAGTAGTTACAAATTTCTCCTTTGATGACGGATCTAAGGAATGTCTCTAAAAGCACACAACAAGATTTGTGTGGATTACATAGAAGGATAAAAGAACGGATCTTGTCCCAGGTCTTACCTACACACTTCTGCCACTGCAGCTCGTTCGTTGTGCTCGTCATCGTCTTCTCCGGTTCTGGCTCGTCACATTTCAGACAGGACGATTGTCCCTCGGGGGAGTGGTAGTGTTTCTCACAGCGTGTGCATTCCGTCTGCTTTTCTGGGAGTAAGAGGAATTTAACTTTTGTCTGGCGAAAGATTTTGACTTGCAGGATTGAGCCATAAATCCGGGCATGATGGAACAAAGAATGTTATACAATTCCAGGAAATTATTATCAAAATCACCTTGGCTAGTTATCTCGTTGAAGGTACAATCGACACAGAGCCCGTCTTTGCTTCTTTGTCCAGCAGGACAGATATTGCACGTGCTGGAGGTTGTCCAACCCGTTCCAGGCTCACAGAGCACACAGCTGCTTTGTCCGGTAGTCAGGGCAACGTTGGGAGATTGGCACTCAACACACACGGCCGTACCGTCTTCAGCACTGTGAAATCCTACTGAACAGTCGACACATTCTAAACCAAAGTGGCCGGATATCGTCGCAGTTTCCGTGCCCTGGAGACAGTTAATTAGGAATACTTTCATTATAAAAATTCTTGGTCTAGAGCAGCACTTCGGGAAATAAATTCGGGAAATAAATTTACTATAGCTTGAAGAGAATCTTGCCAAAGACCCTAACCTTAGGACACTTGATGCACTGTTCCTGTCCGGTTTTCTGGTCGGTGTGGTATCCAGCTTGGCAGATTTCACACTTCATATCACCGTCCCCTCGGAACATCCCGACCGGACATGGCTCACAGGCACTCTTGTCAGAGTTGGGGAACTCACCCTGCATGGGGATATTGTTCAGCACTGGACAAAGATGAAGACAAATATGTATCTAGTCGAAGTTTTGTTTATTTGTTTGTTCAGACAGTCGTATGAAACATGAACTGGATTAAGAACGGGACTAAAAGTATTGTAAAGCGAGCAGGACAATTAGTTGAACAAACAGTTGAACAGAGCCTTTATAAACGAAAGGCAGAATAAGACAAGAACCACGAACCACCGGACATCTGGAACAAGAGGAACTGCCGGGAGCAGCGTAGTCTCTAGCATCACTGCACGGCTGACAAGTAGTTTCGGTGTCTCTGTACTCTCCAGCAGGACACGGCTCACATGCTGTCCGGCCTGTGATGGGTATCTGACCCTGGAAGTAGAGGAGGGTTGGGATTATTTAACTTTGTTAGACCTAGTCTATTGATTCAAGAACTACACGTTTATTTCGATAAAATGTAGTTCAAATCGCGCGTATTTACGAAAGGTTCAGTTCCTACAAAAAGCGATTCAATAGCAGGTTATAATGAAAACTTTAAGACAAATATAATTTACCGCTGGGCAGTCTGTGCAAGTAGGAGAACCATGGAGTGCCGAGAATTTCGGGGTAGGACAGTCAGTGCAGACAGTTACTGAGCTATCTCGGTACTGTCCAGGAGGACATTTCTTGCAGGACGATCTATCGTCTGTCGGTACATCACCCTGTAATTGCAGGAGTTAATAAGAATTGGGATATCATTAATATAAAGATACACTTGGTGTGGATATAAACTTGTAAATTAGGTTCTAGGTTAGACAAAGTGCTCTATTTCATATATGTTATCATGTTAAAGAGAAAGATAAAACCATGACATTGGAATACAGATTTTTTCAAATCAAAGCGAAAATAGGATTTTCAGTTCTTCCTGTCAGAAAATTAAAAAAATTTAAAACATTTATTCCAGTTTTCCATGAATTTTTCAACGTCAAAGTAAGATTAAGATAAAAGAAAATTGTCGATTTCTCACTATAACTTATAGTAATTATATACTATAACTTGTTATAGTAATATATAATAACTTAAAGTTATATACATGGCCTATATTCAACGTTTCACAGTAAACAACCCCGTTATAACTTACTTCAGAGCAGACTTCACAGCCAGTGTTATCTGGCTTAGCGTAGTACAGGTCTCCCTTGTCTGAACAAGGTTCACAATTTGTCTGTCCAGCTATCTCGGTTACACGGCCCGCTTCACACGGCAAGCATTCTGTTCTATCTCCCTTCTCTTTCGTTCCCTGTTAAACATTGGCATTGTGATGAAATAAGCATTGACGTCGCAGTGAAAACTATATTTTAGCTCGTACAACGATCAGAAAATTCAAAATTTTTTTAATGCGAGCACGTTACTGAGTACTGACCCCCAGTCTTATTGATATTCCATAATGTTCTAGACAAAAAATCTTTTATTAAGGATTATATTATTCGGAAATATAAAAAATACATTATACACAAACACATTTCAACTACAAACGCACATTCGGAAATCGGATGTATTTAAATGTGTATACTCACAGGTTTACACTGGGTGCACGAGCCAGATTTCGCGGTTGATATACTTCCAGCCGCACAATCTTGACAGCCCCCATCGAAGTCTGCCGCTCTGTACTTACCTGAAGGACGACATTCGTTTTACCTTTAAAGGGCAATTTTGAAAAAATCCATTCTTGACATCACGATTACATTTACACGATTTGCACGTCACGATTGAAAAATGTTTAGAGATCAGCTTTAATCTTTATGCATCAATAATTACATATACATATAATTAAAGTTATAGGTATATGTAATTAAACATGCAGCGTTTTCAATCTATCTAGAAACTAAAGGCAGACATGCTACTGAGGATTCTAGGACTCTTGTCCGAAGCGGACTGTTGTCTGAAACCGAAAATTCGGTTTTCGGTCAAGAGTCCACTTTGGACAACAGTCTATTTGGCGGACTCTTGTCCGAATTTGTGTTTCAATTTACAGTAACCATGTCAAATGGGTTTCGGTTTTCGGACAGCAGTCCATTTTGCGGATTCTTGTCCGAACACAAACTGCATGAGTGCTTGTTAAGACATGTAATACACATTTAGCCTCGACGTCCATTAAGGTAGTTCAGCCATTGCTTTACGACATCACGGCTACCAACATTCAGTTCATCCCTGAAAGAAACAAAGGTACAGAGGACCCCCTACTTTGTGGCTACCGATTTGTCCTAGTCAAGAACTCCAACAATACCACTTACTGGAAGTTCTCTCAGTTTCGGACGGGTTGCAGAGGCCAGAGCCTGCATCGCTACTGTCGACAAACAGCTTTTATTTCCTGTTCCAGACCACGACCCTCAAACCGCCAAAACGGCAGTGCGCATCGCCAAACATGCTCTACATGATACAGAACCTTCCTTTGTCATGCAGCACATTAAAGCGAACCATATATGACCTATGTGACCTATGTTGAGTTTCATCAAAAGTTGATAGGGCCATCAGATCATCCGACCACCCCAGAGCGAGGTATATATATATACAATTACAACCAAAAGTAATTGAGAAACGTGGGAAATTTCGGACAAGAGTCCGCTTCGGACAACAGTCCATTTTGGACGACTGTCCGTTTTTTTTCGGAACACAGATTCGGACAACAGTCCGCTTCGGACAAGATTCCGCTTCGGACAACAGTCCAGTCACCGCTACTAAGCAGATATGCTACTAAGCAGATATGCTACTGAGCAGATATGCTACTGAGCAGATATGCTACTGAGCAGACATGCTACTGAGCAGATATGCTACTGAGCAGATATGCTACTGAGCAGATATGCTACTGAGCAGATATGCTACTGAGCAGATATGCTACTGAGCAGATATGCTACTGAGCAGATATGCTACTGAGCAGATATGCTACTGAGCAGATATGCTACTGAGCGCTTCTAAGCAGACATCTCATTGCTACTTAGCAGACCAGACATATTGATCAAGATTCAAGGTGAGCATATAAGTGATACATGTACATACCGGCTGCACAGTCTATACAAAGTATGTTGCCACTTTGGAGACCCTTCTCTTGTCCCTGAAATAAAAGTGTGTTTTACTTTCATATCAATACTTCATCATTTCATAAAGTTTCATTAAACTGTGCCAATTACAAGTGTGCGTAAGTTTTAAGATTTATTCTCCTTCTTTCTTAGCCACGCGATCTCAAAGAAGTTTGCACTTAATAGGCTGCAAAACGGTGAGTGCTTTTTTAAACATTTTATCACAATTTCTTCGGTTTTCTAATATTTTTAAAGTTAAGATTGTAAACCGAAATTATTCGGATCATCCATTAAAAAAGTCCACATGAATTTAACTTACCACAGGACACATTTCGCATGCGGTAAACTCATTGTTTGCGAAGCTGTTATCACCACATTTTTTTGGAGCTGTAGCCCCCATCTCGTCATTGTACATTTCAGTTAGTGTACTGGTTGGGGCTAAGAACGGTTTATTAGCTTGGGTTTATTATATTTTGAGTAAGTGTACTGGTTGGGACTAAGAACGGTTTATTAGCTTGGGTTTATTAGATTTTGAGTGAGTGTACTGGTTGGGGCTAAGAACGGTTTATTAGCTTGGGTTTATTAGATTTTGAGTTAGTCATAGTGTACTGGTTGGGGCTAAGAACGGTTTATCAGCTTGGGTTTATTAGATTTTGAGTGAGTGTACTGGTTGGGGCTAAGAACGGTTTATTAGCTTGGGTTTAATAGATTTTGAGTGAGTGTACTGGTTGGGGTTAAGAACGGTTTATTAGCTTGAGTCTATTAGATTTTGAGTGAGTGTACTAGTTCCGGGCTGAGGAGGGTTTATTGGCTTGTAGTTGTGAAATTTTCGCTTTGTTTTCTGTTTGGTGCTAAGGAGGGTTTATTTGCTTGGAGTTGTGAAATTTTCCCTTTGTTTACTGTTGGTGCTAAGGAGGGTTTATTGGCTTGGGGTCGTAAAATTTACGCTTTGTTTACTGTTTGGTGCTACGGAGGGTTTATTGGCTTGGGATTGTGAAATTTTCGCTTTGTTTACTGTTTGGTGCTAAGGAGGGTTTATTACTTTATTGGCTTGGAGTTGGGATGATGATATTTTCAATCAGTGTACTTATCGGGCTCGATGAGAGTTTTTTAGCTAGGGATTATCAAATTTTCAGTAAGTGAAATGATATGGTTAAGGTCGAAGAGAGTGCATTGCATTCAATCTTCACTTAGTGTAATCATTGGGTCGATTCTCATACCAACTGAAAGGCCTAAAATACTGCAAGATATCTGCTGAATTCCCATTAAAAAAGAAACAACAAAGCCTCACCTGAATAAACCTCCAGTTCCGACAGAATGAAGGCCTGGGAGAAGGAAACCCCCTGAACATTTTCCTGTTCGGTCGGTAGTTTGACGGTGTAGGTCTGGTCACGTCTACTCGTGCTATCACTATCTGCACCTATGTTATAGGAACTAGAGTCTAGAAGTACTGCAGCTTCGAATATCTTTTTGACGCAGTCAACACCTTGGTACCTGTCAAAGTTCCATTATTAGTAATGGTACATAATGGTATAAGTAATGGTACAAGTAATGGTATAAGTAATGGTACATAGATAGAGGGACAGGTTGTTTCTTACTTGATTTTATCAACCGAAATTTTGAATATCGACCTCAAATTTCTAAGTCCACAAACTTTATATCTTCGTTTAGATTTACATTTAAATTGTTTATTGCATGGACTTCCAAAGAATGGATAGAAATAGAAGCTCTAATTTAATCGCAGAAAGTACAGATTACACTCCAACAACGTCTTACCCTGCCAGTGTACCCGCACAAGAGCCGACTGCAGCAGTTTCGTCGGTAGGACCGTCTGGTGCGTTGGACGAGTAATCGTCGAAGTTGATGTTATATACCACCAGATCGTGAACAGTGCCCTGTAGAGTTGTGAAGTAGGAAAAATTCAACACAATATTTTGATAGATTCGCCGGACTTCGTGTTAAGGATAGATCTGATTTGAATGTTACTTTTCTACGTATGACTAAGAAATGCGATCTTTTAGGAAACTTTTTTACTCGAAATAATTTCGAACAGACACGTTCATA
>JH153509.1:20563-39839 GCA_000226015.1 Mnemiopsis leidyi | reverse complement strand
GCCTACTTAGTACTCCTGTAGAACCCAATAAGTGACCCAATTGGTGAGTAGAAATTCTGTAGTAACTAGTACCCAGGTGGTATTCGGTATTCCTATATTACTCCTATATAAGTACTCTTGTAGTACTCCTTAAGTACTCCAGTAATGTCCCAGTTGTACCACTGAATTACCCCAGTAGTCACCTTGCTGTGGAACCCTGAAAGTCCTCCAATGGTACCCAGGTGGAACTCCTGTAGTACCTCGGTAGTTGTTTTAAAGTACCCCAGTGGTACCCCAAGGTCCTGAAGTACCCCAGAAGTGTACACCAGTCATATCCCAGTAGTATCCTATCATTATCCCAATAGTACCCCTATACAAAACAGTAGTACCCCAGTAACAACTCAGTGGTTACTGGTACCCCATTAGTATCCTAGTAGTTTCCCAGTAGTGCCCATGTAGTGCTTTAGGCCCAGTAGTACCCCGGCTGAACCCTTGTAGTATTTCAGTAGTAAACCAGTTGTAGTACCCCAATAGTATCCCATTATCATAGCTGTATCCCAGTGCAGAAGTACCCCAAAGGTGCCCCAGTAGTACTCGTGCAGTACTCCATTAGCACCCCAGTAATATCCGAGTAGTATCCGAGTAGTAATCTAGTAGTATCCTAGTAGTACCAAGTTGTGGCTCCCATGTAGTACCCCAGTGGTACCCCAGTATTATTCCAATAGTCCCTTTTAAAACCCTATAAACCATCCTATAAACCACAATAGTACCCAGGTAGTAACCCAATGGTTATCCCGTAGTACTCAAGTAGTATCCCAGAAATAACCCAGCTGTAGTACCCCAGTAATATACCGGTAGTACCAAAGTATGAGCCCAGTGGTACCACGGTGGTACCCCAACTTGGTACCACAGTTGGACCCTAATAGTACCCAAGTAATCCCAATGTTATATCCTTGTAGTACACCCGAAACCATGCATTAAACCAGTAGTAGTTACTATTTAAGTAATGCTACAGTAGCATCCCAGCAGTACGTGAAAACTTTACCAAATGAAGTGATAATTGCTACTTTTTGGGATCAAAATTGGGACAAATAAGGAGTTTTTGGGACAAAATTTCAATAGAACAACGGGTTAAATCATACAAAGTGCCTTTTAAAATTGAAAACGATGCAAAGAACGAGTTTAAATTGATCTAAACTATTCTAATATAAAGCATGATTAAATTAATTTTTCTAGGGCCCAAAAAAGCCCATTTTTTTAGGGCCGTTCGGGGGTCCGTGGAGGTAAAAATGGGCTTTTTAGGGACGTGCCCCCCCCCCTTATATATATATATTTTTGCTGTTAAAAGGTGAAATTGTTCAACAAGTACTTAAATAGTTACTGCTTTGCTAGTAAATACACACAATTGAGTTACTATTATATCACCGAATGCTACATCTACACTTTAATAATATGATGCCATTATTCCTTTTCACAAAATATTATAAGCATACTTATTCTCGCATCGTCTTTAACTATGTGAGAAGTTGTATTTTGCGTTGTCTTGAGCCACTATTATTACATCGTAGTGTAATATCCAATCAATGTTCGACTTGAAACTTTACAAAACATTGAAATTTATCGGGTAACTATATGAATTAAACAACATTTAGAATTTAATTGCTTTCCAGAAATATTATCTTTCTCACAACCTTCTTAGCTTAATCAGTTATGAACGAAAAGCTGAGTTTAGACCGTGACTTTACCCGCTTTCTAGACGACCCTACATTTCCATACAAAGTTACAGTCTGTGTAGGAGATAAGAGAATCCTGTGTTCCGGAGCTCTGTTAGCTCAACAAAGTTCAGTTTTGGAGAAGAAGTTCAGAGAGGATGGTGGTGTCTTGATGTTTGAGGAACTGCTAGATGAGACTAACAGTAATACTGATGGTATAATGGAGTGTATAAACTACTTACATGGTGCAAACATGCGATTTTCTATCGAAACACTCCCTACAGTAATGAAGTTTTCTTGTATATATGGGGTTGATGGCTTGTTCGAGAAGGCAATAACCTGGTTTGAGAACCGCCTAAATAACACGAAATCTGTTAAAAATGCGCTCAATTTCCTAACAGTATCAAACTCTTTAAATTCAGATCATTCAGCTAGATTAAAGTCGGTGATCTGCAAATTCATAAGGCTGAATAAAGATTTATTTGGGACACTGTGTGCTGGACTTTTGGACAATAGCGTAACAGGGAAAGACATATTACTGATAATGAACGAAAAGCCAGTTAAGAGTGATGTGATCTTGACGAAATGGACTGAATTATCAGAAGCAAATGCAAGTTTTATAGCAAAACATCATATCAGTATCGATTTTAACGATGTGTTTCCAAATAAAGAGCAGCTATTATCATTTATAGCTATTTTATCGACTGGAGCTACATCAAATGAAACGTGGAAATACTTGATAGAACTCCAAAGGTCCGTTCTGGACCCTCACAACTCTAAAAAATGTGATATGGGCATTAAAGATCAAACTCCAGAAGATGTTAAAGCAGGAACGAGCAATTCGGCAGCTTAAGCTCAGCCCCCAAGTTCATCCACTAAAATGTCTGACACTAGCACTGCTGCGATGAAAAATACTGCGGCTATAAATTCGCAACATATGTGTGAAAAAAGGATGGAAGGTACGAAGATTTCGAGAATAGATACACTTTATATTGGAAATGTGCCTCCAAAGGCATCTAAAACAATGCTAAAGAGAGTTTTTTCGTTTGCAGGTACAATAAAACATTCTGATTATCTTCCAAAGAAGAGAGTCGTGATAACATTTGAAAATTACTTTAAAACAAGCCTTATTACTAGCTTTACAGATAAATCTTTAGCTGTAGAAGGAAGTTTTCTAGAAGTACGAATTGAACCTTGGCCTGATTTTATTCAATGTCAAAAAGCCTTTCCAATGATGTTTGATAAATCAAAACTTTTTTCTTATAGAACCTTAGTAGTCGGGAATTTACCTCCTTACCTCAATGAAACAAATATCAGAAAAATGTTTGTCCGCTATGGATTCATAACAGACATACACATGAACCAAAAAAATCGCTATGCATTCATCACATTCCAGAAAGCAGCGTCTGCTTATAATCTTTTGCAGCACTATCTATTCTACTCGTACACTGGAGAATTTGATTATTATGGATATCAGCTTGTGATAGAGATTGCACCAGGGCAAAACTAAGATAACAATGAATGTCAAAGCACCTCTCGAAAAATGCCTATCATTGACAAGAAAAAATGAGAGAAGATTAAAGCCTGAATGATTTCGAGACCCACTTACTGTTGGTTGATTGTATAAAGGAGAATCAGGCAATCTCGCCGTCATCAAAGTTTATTTTACGTAAGTTTTATAATTTCTTTAATCTGTTAATTTGTTTTTGTTCAATCTGTTAAAAAATTCTTGTTACACACAAACGAGCTGCTATTTATAAATTTTGCTCTTACATCAACAAACTGATGAGATTAAGACAGGTATTTAAATAACATAATCATTCTTTCACTCTACACTTTGAGCGGTGTTGTATTTTGTGTTGTGACTTGTGTTAAGCTGTTATAATTGCATCATTCGTTGGGAAAATGTTTACTGCAGTAAAATGATTAACTGAGAAGCGTTTCTTATAAATTGAAACTAATCAGATTTGACTACGATTCACTTTTGTTGTTTGATAATTTTTACGACCTTCTTTTAGTAATGTCAGAAAAGCTGAGTCTAGACCGTGACTTTACCCGCTTTCTAGACGACCCTACATTTCCATACAAAGTTACAGTCTGTGTGGGGGATAAGAGAATTTTGTGTTCCGGAGCTCTGTTAGCTCAACAAAGTTCTGTTTTGGAGAAGAAGTTCAGAGAGGATGACGGTGTCTTGATGTTTGAGGAACTGCTAGATGAGACTTACAGTAATACTGATGGTATAATGGAGTGTATAAACTACTTACATGGTGCAAACATGCGATTTTCTATTAAGACACTGCCCACAGTAATGAAGTTTTCTAGTATATATGGGGTTGATGGCTTGTTCGAGAAGGCAATAACCTGGTTTGAGAACCGCCTCGATAACACGAAATCAGTTAAACATTTCCTGAAAATATCCAACTATTTAGATTCGGGCCATTCAGCAAGGGTTAAATCATTGATATGCAAATTTATAAGGTTAAATAAACATCTATTTGGGACACAGTGTGCTAATCTTCTGGACACTGATATTACAGGCAAAGACATAATACTGATAATGAAAGAAAAACCAGCTAACAGTGATGAGATCTTGATGAAATGGACCTCATTATCAGCAGCAAATGGAGATTTTATTGCAAAACATCATAGCAGCATTGACTTCCATGCAGTATTTCCAAGTAAAGAGCAGCTATTATCATTTATAGCTATTTTATCGACTGGAGCTACATCAAATGAAACGTGGAAACACTTGATCGACCTCCAAAAGTCTTTCTTGGAATTTCACACAATAAAAAACTGTGATATGAGCATTAAAGATAAAACTCCAGAGAAAGTGAAAGCAGTGACATGTAATTCGGCAGCTGAAGCTGAGCCCCCAAGTTCATCCACCAAAACGTCTGAAGCTGGCACTGTGATTAAAAATAATGGAGCAACAAATTTGCAATATAATGTCTGTAAAATAAGGACGGAAGATTCGAAGATTTCGAGAACAGATAAACTTTACATTGGAAATGTACCTCAAAAGGCATCACAAGCAAAGCTTAGGAAAGTTTTTTCTTTTGCAGGCACAATAAAACACTTTGATTATCTTCCAAAGAAAAGAATCGTAATTACATTTGAAGATTGCTTGAAAGAGAGGGACCTTTTCACTTGCCTTACAGACAATACTGTAGTTCTAGAAGGCTGTTTTCTAGAAGTGAGAAATGAACCTTGGTCTGATTGTCAAAAAGCCCCGACAAAAATGCCTGATAAAGCACCCAAATCACAACGTTTTCATTATGAAATGCTTATCATAGTTAATTTACCTCCTTGCCCAAATGAAATAGATATCAAGAAAATGTTTGCCCGGTTTGGAAGAATAACAGACATGCATATCAACTGCGAAAAAAACTATGGATTCATCACATTTCAAAAAGCTGCATCAGCTTACAATCTTATGCAACATTATCTTATATTCTATGACACGATAGATTTTAACTACTGTGGATATCAACTTATGATTGATATTGCACCATGTCAACATTAGCTTATATTATGTCAGAAAAGCTGAGTTTAGACCATGACTTTACCTGTTTTATAGACGACCCTACATTTCCATTCAAAGTTATTCTCTCAGTGTGTGGGACATATGAAAATTTTGTGTTTCGGAGAGGATGATGGTGTGCTGATGTTTGAGAACCGTTAGATGTTATCACCTAAAAGTAATTCTGATTGTTTAATGGAATTTTATTCACTATCTTCATGGTGTTGCAAAAGCGTGCCTCTAGGCAGAAATGACACACGTGCTTTTCAGAATTCTTGTTGCAATTTCAAGTTGAAAAATTTCATTTTTTGGCTATAAAATTTTAATTCTTCGAAACTACAAAATTCGGATTCCTCGTCAAATTTAACGTCAAAATGCTGGTCTTACTTTTCTCCTAGCTCAAAGTCGAAAATTTCCATTTTAGGGCCTTATAAGGGGTCACTTAAGGGGTCACGTGATCATGTTTGGGCTCCGAAACTATCAAATTCGAATTCTTTATCAGATATTACGTCAAAATACTGGTCTAAATTTTCTTCAAGCTCAAAGTTGACAATTTTCATTTTTAGGGCCTTAAAGGCTTTTAAAGGCCCTTAAAGGCCTTCAGATCAAATTTTTACATAGCCTAATGCACAGAACGTGATAGATTCTACAATACCTGAAATTTTTATGACTTTTTACGTTTTTTTATGATCTCTTTACGTTTGGACCCCAATTCGTCCTCCGTTTTGTAGACTTTTCAGGGCATTTAAGGCCTAAAAGGGCCCTTAGAGGGGTCGGAGCGAATTTTAACATAGCCTAATGCCCAAAACGTGATGAAATCTGCCTGATCTAAAATTTTCAAGTCTCTTTCCCTACCGTTTGGGCTCCAATTCGTTTGCAAAAAAGCGTCGGCGGGGGACGGGGGGGAGGGTCGGGTCGTACAGTCGCCACAAATTGTAAATGGCAGTACTGTAAGGGCTAAAATTATTTCAGTCATACAAATGGTGGTCCGTGTAGGTTGACACCGTGCTTTCAGCTATACAATACAACAAGATTCATCTTCTCAGAACTTATTTCTTATTATAGTTAACGATGACTAAAGAGAGCAAACAATGTTGTGAATCGAATGTAGCTAACTTTATGTTCAGAGTTGTAGTTAATCAAACCAAAGAACAATGTACAAGTGTTCCATGAAACTTGCATGAACCATCACAGAAATGATAACGTGATGTCAATGTCAGGGTAACAAACAGTACAACACAGGCACTGCACTTTGTACATTATATTGACAGATTGTACATAATATTAATGTACTAGATTATCTAGCTGGTAGAACGTTGTACATTACTCTACAATAGGTGAAGCAATTTTTACATGCTTTGTATCCAAGCAACTAAGGGACTATCAGACCGGAAGTTATGTAAGGAGCAGGGATGTTTACCTCTCGCTTTGTACACTTTACATTCCTTACTTGTGAGCTCTCTTGTTGCTTTGTAGACAATATAGAACTTTTCTAGCTTTAATGTCGTTAAACGAGTTGCAGTAAGAGAAAAATAGCATCTAACACGAATTTTGATAAAAACGTATGGTATAACAAGCGGTTAGAAACACAGCTCTAATCGTGGTAAAGAATTTAGAAAGTGAGCAAGCTGTACTGCTGTAGTATAGCTTAAAGTTAATACCAGCACATAATTGGTAAGGTTTGTGGTTACAATTATACACATTGGAAAGTTAATAAATCAGATCATGAACTGGTTACAGACCGATATATAAGTGCAATAGAGATTTTCATTTCTCACACTAAATGTGAGTAATGTTGAAAATTTTACAAATAAAAAATTCAACATAAATTGAACACCAAGCAATTTACTAATTTGTAATGTCTTCAAAATTCAAACTTATGATGCACATTGCTTGGTGTTTGTAAACGTCTAACTCTGCTGAATGCTTATTATAGCCTATGCATACTTTATCCACTCTCTAAGTGAGACGGGATGTTTTATTCAATGAGACATGTGATCACACATAATAGAATCAGTGCTCAGAGTTCATTACAAATTTTTAACGCCTATTTTCAAATTGCAGTATACAATTACAGTAGGTATGGACTGAGGACATAAGTTATTCCAGCTTTACAGGACTACAGTTCGCACCTGTTTGCTATGTAGCTATCCTTTAACATGTACTTAGAGGAAAGGCTGACTCCTCATTCCTATCGTTATAGACTAATAGAAATAGAATTCGTACAATAACAATTAGTGGTTACCTTGTTAGTCAACTTTTTTTAAATGGTACATAACCTTATTTTGCTAATTAATTACAGGGTCATATCTAACTAATTCATTCGACTTAGAAGTTAGAAATTGTTTATTCTTTTACCTAAAGCCTTGAGGTTTGTTTTTGCCAGGTTTTGTTATAGTTATATGGCGACTATTGCTTGTTTAAGAAGTTTTCTCTCTTCTCAGCTTGACTTTGAATAAACAAGGAAACTTAAGTATAATGTTTTGTTAACTGCCTTTGTTCACAGTAGAGTATGTGCAAATGCTTTTGTTACAGCTTGTTGTTTGTTGCATGGCAAGTAGGTTTTGTTGGTTTTGTAAGAGCTTCTTGTGCCTGTACAGTAGAACAGACCATTATGAAATAAATGATCATGCAATTTATTACCTACTGTATACAAATTGTTATGATTTGCTTGCATTAGCTTGTTTCGGGTGATATTTAGGGTTCTGTTACTCCATCTAAGGTGATATGTTTGCACAGTAAAGACGGTAACAAGAATAGGCCACGATTACTTAACCACTTTTGGTATAGGATTGGTATTTGTAGTTTCGATCTATTAGTTTGCCTGATTTCATTTTTTCTGAAGAAACAAAGAAAATCAAAATGTGGTGGACCTTGCTCTTGGTATGCTCTATAATGCACTCCAATCAATAATGATTCTCTATCAACTATTAACTTCAGGCAAAACTTGATTTTATCATATCAGGTATGCAAATTAACTTGCTGATAGCTAGAATCAATATCAGCTAGAATTAATATTCAGGTAGTGGCAGTAAACACAGTGTCCTCTGAATATAGTTTGGATACAGACGTACCAAGAGAGGCAGTGGACAGATGTCACAGAGGCTGGAGAGATCACAGACCCAAGTTAGTGGTAACAAATATTTCTATAACAAGTTTGAACGAATTTTGGAATACTCGCACAGTATTTCAGATTTAGATTTTTAAGAAACTTTTCTCTGTACGACTAAGAAATGCAATCTTCTTGGGAACTAATTTCGCATTTCTAAGTCATATGAGAAAAAATAACTATTAGCTGCTACTGCATAATATTTCAGATTTTCCATTAAAAGTAACAGCTACAAGACAAAGTAGGCTTAGCTTACTAGAAAAAACATGTAGTCTTGGGATTGGTCAAATAGATCTCTATGCAGTAATTAAGTTTACAGCTTTAAATAATGATAATTTAACAGTTACCCAGCAAAAACTGCTACACTAAGAATAAGAATTTATAAAGAAGCAAGCATGAAATAACAAAATGGAAATAATAGCAAATTGAAGTTTAATTTAATAGGTGTAGCTCTATTGTAACTGCAAGTAAAAAATTTAATATCTATAAGAATAGTTTCATTTGAGAATACAGAAGCAACATCAGTAAAACCTGTAGAAAGTCTCCCTTGGCTTGAGTTTGACCACTCATTGAATGGTCAGTTAAGCTTTGAATCAATTATATGAGCTTTGCAATTTCTGGTAAGTTCTTTAATAAATGTTTTAGAGCTGCTGGCAATTCCCCAAAAACTAACAATTGGACACTGAATAATCCGAAACAGCATTAAAGTGTTGGTATTGCCCTGACTGAATCCACATGACAATGATCAATATCCATTTGAAGCAGATCTGTCTCATCAGTCATTTTCACATGTAGCCATGGTAAACATTGGAAATGCACATACAGGTAGAACTACTGTTTACTTGTTTATCATACGTTATCTTTGCATTGTTTTGTGCACTGATTACTCAAAATCTAAGAAATGAATAAAAATCCCAATGATATGAACCAGTTAAATCCTTTTCTTTTACCTTACCAAAAATCACAGCATTTTGAGACTAATTGGAACTTATTCGGAAAATTTAGTTGCCTGTTTAATGACCATATTTGTAGTTTTGTTCTTGGTTGCCATTGACAATGTCAGCAAGTTTAAAATGTATAGTAGATGACATTCAACTGTCCCCGATTTCCATCAAAAATTTCTAGCCCAGACATTTTAATGCTTTTGATTTTCATACTGCAATAGCCTGTGTGTTGTTATAGCATGCATTTGAATTAATAAAAAGACATTCATTATAATTTCTAAAGTTGAGAAAAATTTTATCCTTGCATTTAAACCAGTAATGTAAATTCCTAAATTTTAGATTTATCTTTTTAAAGTAACAGTGTTTTAATTACTTTTTGTCAAATTTTAGGTGCGGTGAATATGCAACCATGGAGAGAGGAGCGGCTAGAGATGCAAGAGAAGCAAGAAAAGCTCAAAGAGCAAAAAGACAAGTTCCTCAAGATCAAACAGGGGTTTGATATTTGGAAATGATTCAAGAAATTCATATTTTTAATTCTTTTGATAATACAAATTTTAAATAAATCAGTATCAAACATACATTGTTTATTTTCAGGATGATAAGCCAACCATACCAGACTGCACAGTCTACAAAGATACTGAATACTTTGATACTTGCACAGCTTGTGATGCCGGAACTAAGACTGGAGATGAATGTAAAAATTTGCCCAAGCCTGAAGATCTAATTGATTACCCTGACATAGACAAGACAAAGTGCTTAGACATTTCATGGGGAACAGGCCGTGAAAATACAGCTGATAATAATTTTGGTGAGTGACTGTTGTATACATCTAATTCCTTGCAATCCTAAAGCCAACTTTATTTATTCCAGCGAGCATTTTCCAACTTAACACACTGATTTTAGACTTTATATTGTGCTTGGCAAAAAAGAGGAAAGCCAACCTTAAGGCAATCTCTAATCTAATTGTAAAAAACCAGGTAACTGCATGGCTATGAAAACAGACAGCACTCATAGGTACATCACATCAAACAATGTTCCAGACTTTTATGTTAATCCCTACTGCCCAATTGGTCTTGGTAAAGGATATTGTGTTCAACAGGAAATTGATGCTGGAACTTGCTTTTTTACAGGTCTGGCAAACAGCAAAATATGTGAAAATATATCTGAATACCTTCATTAAATTCTGTTAGTAAACAAAGATTTAGTTAACCAAGATTTAAATTATGGTTTATTTTTACATCAAAACATATCATAGATAAACATAACACGCTCTGGTGGCTAGTCACTCGGGTTTTTAATAAATTTGATCGGCTGTGCGTAGCTGCTGGGCGCGCCAAGCTTAGATGCTAAACCATCACAGCCTGCACCCGCGCACAGCCCCATACTCGGACAGGTTGCCAGCTATCCATCCAAATTTGGAGCAGCGCGGGCATGCTTAGATTAAATTCTTATCACATTTAAATTGATAGCACTCAATTAACTATGCTTAAATTAAATTAGCACTCAATTAACTACGCTTATATCAATAAACCTAGGTCTTACCTGTGGAGCTTCGGATAATGGACCAGGAACAAATGACTATGGGGACTTTTGGGTACCACAAGAGGACAATTACAAAATTAAACTTGAGGGAGACCCAACACAATCAGATAGGCCTGGTGACATGTATGATGCAAAAAAGGTTGGTGCATCAAAAACCAATGGTGCTGCACAGGGAGTAGCCATTAATGGGATTGCAATTCAAGGCCCAAATGATGCAGGTGATGTCAGCATTGATGAGGCTGGCTTTCAATTGGCATGTGGGGGTCATGTCACTCCACCATTAGGCAATAATCAAACCACAGGAAATGTACCTTCTGGTCCACCTAAATATCACTTTCATAAAGCACCAGAATGTCTTTCACCTTTCACTGATGCTTCAAAAGGATTGGCTGCCGGGGGTGAGCCCTATAAACATGCCAAGTTGATGGGTTGGGCCATCGATGGATTTGGGATTTATGCTTACCAGGAAGAAGGGGGAAAAACTCCGGTGGTTGATGAATGTGGTGGACATTTTGGGCCTATCGACACTGGAGAAGTAAAATACCATTACCACAGTAGAGCAATAGTTCCATACCATCTTGCTTGTCAAGGACCAGCATTAGGACAGTGTAACAGAACTCAAAGTGGAACAAACTACTGTCATCCTGGATGTGGATATCAAGTTTGTGTTCAACCAGGAACAGATGAGGAGAAGCTTAAGTCATATCTGGCAAAGTTTGATGACACATGGCTTGACAAGTATACTGTGAATCCATACAACGGAGTTGAAGCATTGAACTCTTTTGCGCTACCAATAGTTGTAGCAATCATCCTAAATCTATCTGTGTGGTAATTTGCAAATGGGGAATTCAATTAAGGGCACTGTAATATGACAAAAAGATCTGAGTAAAAATTAAGTTTCATACGATTAAACAAATCCAACAGGCAATATTACAAAATCTTAGCAAATCCAGAATAACTTATTGCTTTTCTGTATTAACACCTAAATTAGGGAGACAGCAGCTTATTTATTTATACTTATTAGCCTTCATTTATAGTTTACTACACTAAGTATTACATATCACTGATTTACTTTTTATCTATATATTACCTGTTTGTTTATTAGTGGAATACCCAGTTATGCTGTAACCATGCAGTAAACTTTACGAATATTTTGCAAATATTATATAAAATGTCATGTGATATTGATTGTTGCTGTAATATCCATCTTAACCATTAATTATTGAATACAACCTGAGAGTGTTTGTACATGTAATTTAGATGAAAACAAGTAAAATTTGTCGCGGTGTTAACGGGCGATGCACGTGAGTGACGTGCGCGTGATGGCCGCGACAGTAGGTTATCAACCCACAACCCACAATCGTGATGTTGTCGAGGTGTTACCCGACTCGCAGCTTGCTAGGCTGCTCTCCGTTTGTTAAAACGTTAGACAGATATATTCTATTCTTCTCGTCAATCGCGGTGATATCCAACTCTCACAGCTCGAAGCTTAATCGTTTCGTTAGAACGTATAGAAGGGTAAACAAATTCACCTAACCAGCGTGGCCGCGCCGCGCGCTTCGCGCGCGCCGGAGGCTGCCGCTTCGCGGCAGCAGGGCGATGCAACGTGTAGCAAGTTGTAGGTTGATAGTACCCACTCACTACTGTCGCGGCCATTGCATCACGTGCTCCAACGCATTTCTGGCATGGCGACTATAAATAATTTCGAAAAAATTCTAGCTTTGTGGAGGTGTTACCCGACCACCGCGCGGCTCGCAGCTTGCTGCTCTCCTGGCTTATATTAGACGGATATCATCTCTCCTGGCTTAGATCACGGATATATCATCTCGTCAATTCTAGCTACGCGCATCGCCCGTTAACCTAACTAGGCGCTTACGCTTGCAGCGGTGACATGACACCCGACTCTCGCAGCTCAAAGCTAAAGTTTCGTTAGAACGTTCGCGTTAGACGGATATCATCTTGTCAATCTGTACGTTTCCCTCAGCTTCTCAAAGCAACAAAGAAGCTGAGGTCCCAATTAGGCAACGTGGCCCTCTCTACGGATTGATGCTACTAATACTATTTGCTTGACGAGACTATAAGTTGGGGCAAAAACGTTTTGCAGCTTTGAGGTGCGAGAGTCTTGACGAGATGATATCCGTCTAACGTTCTAACGTCGCGAGGAGAGCAGAAAACTGCGAGCCGCGCGCGGGTCGGGTAACATCTCGACAATAGTGATTGACAACGAGAGTCGGGTATCAACGCGAGTACGCGACAACTATTAGTATTTACTTTCCTCATGATTATCCTTTCAGTTACAAATAAAACAATTTGAGTGAGACAAAGGAAACACTTGCATCTAACAAAATTATGAACATCTTTAAACTAATTAACTGGGTATCATTATATGGTTAAACCATCTCCTTGCTCCTATGGCTATACTCTTAAGATAGCATCACCGATCGCCAGGCCACATGTTTAATCCCAGGAAAGAGCTCTGATAGTATAAGCTATCAGTATCTGAGTATCACTGCTTCAGTATTTCTACTTCTAACTGAGTAAGTAAATTGCGTCTGACTCATCTCCTATCAACCCAAGTATAAAGTCAAAGTCAGATTAAAGTTAAAAGGAACATATAAGCAGCTCCTTGCTTACCTGTAATCTACTTACACGTAACTACACGTTCAAATATTATCTCAATCTGAACGTTACAGAACTCTCGCCTCTTAAAACTGAACAACAACGTCGAACGTTAGACGTTAGAATTAGAACGGATGTGATCTAGACAAGTGACAGAGAGCCAAATGTCCGAATTGGAATTATAGCGCTGGCCAGCGCGACCGGGGAAAAACTCCCACCCCCCTTGCCAGGGTTCAACATTTCATTGTAGCTGTACAGCGACCTGCTGTAAATGTAGTTGTATATAGTGTTGCATGTAATTGTAACTCATAAACTATAGCTAAAACTTTAAGTCACTTTCATAATTAACTCTAATAAATATAAATCACTTCAAGCAGCTCACACTCCATCTCATATCTACATACATTACTTTACAAAACACCCCACAAATAAATGTACAAACACAAATTAAATTTCTATTTTTAGAAAAATTCTAGTGACCTCCTCAATATTCAATAACAATCAAAATTCAGAATATAAAATCTATCCAAACATTGTCAGCCGAACTTCATGATCAAACTAAAAATATTGTCGGCCGGCATGAGGCTTAATATTTATTTGAAAGTTTCTACATAAACAATACCCATTGACGTACTTTTCTAAGAAAAGCAAAATGCAATTAAATTAAGAACGATTTGATTAAACTCATAAACACATATGCGATTAATTACATGTAACTAAATATTGGCATTCATAACGTCTGATAGCAGTTATATAGAGTTCATGTTTGATAGCATGGGGGCAAACGTGCAGTGAGGACATCGTGGATCGTAAACACTGAGTATGACAATCTACAAGTTGTGCACACGTGCATTTTTGTGGTGCACACGTGCATTTTGTGCACACGTGCATTTTGTGCACACTAAACATGCCTCCTCACACCGAGGTATGCTTTCTCTGGGGTGTTGCGGATCACAGCACTGGCTTCAGAACTGATGCTTTGTCCACGCTGACCGCTCCGTATCGGTTTAGCTGCAATAAAAATAGGGATTACTAATCAATATGTAAGGAAGATAATCAATAAATGAGGACGATAGGACCTGGAATGTTAAAACTACAGAGTTATGCATGTACACGCTGCTCGTCATGTTTCAAAGTAAAAACAACTTGCATCCTACTGTGATAAACTTACCGATGTGAGCAGATGTTTTCTGGGCGGGCTGCTTCCGGAGTCGTGTCCATGACTTCATCTGCTCAATCTCCTTCTGCATTCTCTGGCGGTCTTCTATACCTCTCTCTTTGCTCTCTTTCAGTGCCACCTCTAACTGTTTCACCTAGGATTATAGATCGATGTTCTACAAACTTGTCTACTCTCTACTTCCGGAGACTTTCCTTAACAGCTTTGTAAAGATTGGTTCTAGGAACAAAGATCGTATGTTATCAGAGGTTCAGAAGGTCCTAATTCCATTTTCATGAAACCTTCACGAGAACTTTTACGAGATTTTTCACAAAATTGGTTAAATTTACGAAAATCGACGTACCCGTTCTATTTTAGCCATCAGTCTACGTTCCATCTTGGGAAGCTCACAACGCAGCTCCGAATTATCACGTACTAACTGTTTGTGCACGTTCGTTAGCTGATCCAGATTGTTCTCCAGAAACGCTATTCTTTGTCTCTCGATAGTACTGGAATCATCTTCGCTCACCTGGAAAAGAAGGCGAATAATAAGCTTGTGCAAGAAGGAGAACAGTATTTCTGGGCGGTGTTGTAAATTTTCGAAGATTTAAACCTCAATTCTCAGAATTACTTGACCGTGCTTTAGTTCTCGGTAGTCGAAAAAGGTGAAGCGATACATTAATAGAGATGAGGTTTGAAATTTGCGACATCCCCCAGAATAAACCTTTTAGGAAACTGCTCCGCTGCGTCCCTCAAGACATGAAGTTCTAATTCTATCTTGTGTTCAATAAATTTGATATGTGTGCTCCTTGTTAATTCCTTAATTCCTTGTGCTCCTCGCTACAATCCCAAGTTGGCCCAAAAACCAACAACCCCTGACAGAACTCACTTGAGTGTTGGTTTGCTTGATCCTGCTCTGAAGATCGTCTACAAATGCGACTCTGAGCGCGTTGATGTTAGCTAGTTCCTTGTTAGCTATCTCCTCGATCCCACGTGTCTCTTGTCGTGCACGCGCTTTTAATTCCAGCTGGTATTCCAACTCCTTCAGCTTCTTTGAGATGACATCTTTGTTGAGCTGCTCTTCTTCTAGCATGCTCCTGGGGAGGCGTCATGTTTTATCAAATGGTTAGTAAATTACACTTTGTAATCGTTAGAAAACCTAATAGAGTTCACTCTGAGCCATTGTCGAATTATCGAGGTTAGACCCGACTCGCGCGCGCTCGCACCTTTGCTGCTCTCAGGCGAGAACGTTAGACAGATATCATCTCGTCAATTGTCAAACACAATATTTGAGATTGGATGATTAGTGCGCGAGACCCCATAATGACATAACCAAAACAACGGGAGAAACACGTGACGCACACGTGACTCACACGTGGGCTCTCACGTGATAGCGTGACTAACAATTCAACGAACATGGCAGTAACGAGACACGAATTTCTCGGAAAGGATTCAGATGGTAGTGGTAGCCTCTAACAATCAAATGAATGAAAGTTGAACTCACTTTGCAAAACAACTTCTACTATTTCGTAGCATCTCTTTCTCACGTACAATTTATCAGACTAAGAATTCCTACCATCGACGGAATAAGGTGAGCACTTAATTTCTCTTATCACATTTACCCCTATAAGTTTAGTCTCCCATATCCGGTCACGTGACTTGAGATAACCCCTCAATAGAATTAATATCAGTTTTTTTCGGTATAAATCTACATGGTACAGGAACTGTTACGCGACATAGACTAAATGGAGGCGACTCTTGCTAGGACAATTATTGTTATAAACAATTATTGTTATAAACAATCGCGGTACAGCCGCCTACATTAGCTGTTTCACGACAAGCCTGATTAAAGTAGCTCTATGCTTCATGTGGCTCACTCCGTGTCAAGTTACAGTCAATAACCACAACAGCTCATTGATTTATTGGCTAATGCGCTGTCCCAATCTCAGATCCGAGGAATCAAAACGTCAAAACTAAGTCCTGCAGCAGATACATTTTTCTTTCCTGTTTGTTTCAAACTAAAGAATCTTAATGGCAGACAGTAAGCTGTAAGTTTTCCTTTTGATTCGTCAATTTTTTTTATGAAATATCATTTTATAAAATTCATGAATATCTTAAATGGTGCTCTTTATGAATATTCACTTGGCTCATTGCATTTTTTTCTGATTTCGCCAACCTAACTAACTGATTATGGTGGATTGTGGATCGAATAAATCGCGCAAAATTTCTTACATTGTGCAATTGAGCCCTTCATGGTCATACGATATACCAATAGGTTAACTTACACTTGAATAAACTTATCAGCTAAGCACTACGTTGACTAAACCAAGTTACGTTCTTAGCTAACTAAGCTAACTGAAGTAACCACACTGAACTAACTTGAGTCGGTTTTGTCTTTGTTGTTCTTCTAAATATTTTTGTTCCTGGTTCTTCAACTGCTTCTCCCTGTCAGCAATATCCTCCTTCAGGGATGATAACTGTCTCTGGTAACTTTCTCTTGTGCTTTCAATTTGCTGCTCCAACGAGCTTTTCAGCTCCGATGCTTCCTGAAATTAAAGGTTTTAGGCATGACACAACTTCAGTTGTATTGGTTGCATCATTTTCATTTTAAACAATAACACTGTTTTTATACTATAAAAAATGTTTTGTTCTCCAATTGTTGCACTGATATGATTGAGAACTTGTGAAAGGGCTGCTTCTTATACGAATAAAATCTCCTTTGTTGATATAAAGGCTACGTAAGTACGAAAGACGGAGTTAGACCCACGTGCGTGTGTCAGCGCGCGAGATGTTTATTAGTTTATTATTCATTTTTTGCCAACTGGCGAAGGATTGTACACGTGACTAAGTCACCTGTTAAACATTGAGGAAGGAGCGCACGGTGGACGTGTTAAGACTAACCATGGGTATAAAAGAAGTAATTTCCGTAAGGTGCTTTTCGACTTTGGTTTATAAAGATAACTAGAATTACCCGTGGACTGGGGGCAAGTTACTACTTACATTTCATATATATATATCTGAGATCAGATGCTTTCTGAAGAGTGAAAATCAAGCACATTAGGAATTAAGATAATAAAAACAAACCTTTTTGCCCTGGTTCATACTGGCGATCCTGGTTTCCTCTAGTTCACTGAGTCTGGCACATTCCGTGTTCAAGAACCCGATGTCCTCTTCAAGCTTTCTCTTCCTTGTATCCGCGTCCTTCAACTCTTGCTCCAGAGACGCTGTCCGGCTCTCTCCTTCCTCGATCCTCAACTTGGCGTCCTGGACACTTTTCTCGAGTACAGCAATCTTGCTTAGAGCTTCGTTGTAGCTTCCTGGCGTGACGTCACGTTAGTAGGCGTGACGTCACGTGATATAAGTAAACTTGATACATAAAACAACCTGATCAGGGAAATGACGCCATAGCTGTACCAGTCTGTTTGTTGGCGTTTACTCTGACAAATAGAACTTTACCTGTCTGTTTGTTGGCGCACACTCTGACAAATACAAATTTACCTGTCTGTTTCTTCTGCTCCTGAGTCAATGACTCCACAATAGTTTTAGTCTTGTTGGCGTACACTCTTGCCATGGTGAACTGTTCCTCCACTTTACTGAAGTCTTCCTCCATCAGGTTGGTGTCCAGGGCGATCTGTTCTCCCAGAATTCCACTGATTCCACACACTTCTTCTATAATCTCCGTTATTCCTGTGTTATTGAATCGGTAAAATAGTTGGTTAGCCTGAACTGAGCCAAACTGATCAAGACTTAGCAGTTACTAAGAGTCGAGATAAACGGGAATAACATTTGACAGAGAAGAATATCAACAAGTATGGATTACCTTTGGCACTTCTACTTATTTGCTGGTTGTATTTTTGTTTCCATTGTTCCAGCGATGTTTTAGCTTTTTCGGCTTCGTGCTGCGGAGATTATCATATGATCACATGTTCAGATTGAAAAATTTGATTAATACGTTTTAGTTTTAAGTGAAATCTTTAAGGAGACAAAATCGATTTGGTGTAAAGAATTGGGAGATATCGTTATACAAAAACCGATACTATAAAACTTACGGTTTTTTGGTCCATCTCTGCAATAATCCTGGAATTTTCTTTGATTCTTGACTCAACTTCCTCCGTTTTCTCATCCAGGTTTGCTGCTACTTGTTCAAGCGCAGCCATGACCTGACCAAATAGTGATATTTATACTAGGAAACTTTACCAACTTGTCTCGTGTCGTGCCTTAGTTGCGGTAAGTTAAATTCTTTGTCGATAAGGCGAGAAAAATTATCACATTTTCTAACTAGGTACGGCCAATTAATGTCGAGCATCGATATCACGAGATAAAAACGATTGGATTTCCCTCACCAAAAACACCTTTCCCCAATAAATCAATTAATTATCGCACCTGTTTGATCTCCTCTTGTAGTTTTTCCCTCTCCATGTCAATGTTAAGCATTTCGTTGCCCAAATGTTCGTTTTGTTGGGTCAACAAGCGCTGCCGCCTGAAATTTGAGTGACAAATATGAGTTCTAACTACAGCACCTTTGAAAAATAAAGTCCCAAGGCGGAACAAAAAAAATTATAGTTCAGAGGTATGAGAATACTTTCAACACTACTGTTATACAAATAATTTGAGGTTCGGCAACATGATACGGCGGGCCGAACTATAGCGATAGCCGTGAAGAACTCTATCTCGGTGCGTATTGTGTAGAAT
>JH153509.1:0-17367 GCA_000226015.1 Mnemiopsis leidyi | reverse complement strand
GGGACAAATACACGGAGGGACAAATACATGGCCCCCTAATTGTAACCCTCCTGTACGTTTCCAATCGATTTTAATCTAACAGAACTTTAAATTTGAAAATGAAATTTGACACTAAAAATTGATTATAAAAAGTTCCTAGCCCACTGTAAAACTCACCTGTAAATATAGTTGAAAATGTCTTCTACTATCCGGGGGATAATTCCTTGCCAGTCCGGGTCTCCCAAAACTCCCTGAGCGGTAAGATAGGAAATTAAGTTGAACGACAGGCCGAATCATCTTTGTTCGTGAGAGGAAAGTTTGTGTATGGGAGAACTCTCTCATGCTAGATTTTATATTTACACAAAAAATTTTAAACCATCTCACATTGTATACAATACACAGGTGAAACTCAGGACCATCTATATTGACACATAACTCGAGATTTTACAATGGAACAACCACAAACCTTTTATCGCGTGTCATACCAGCATTACATCATGAACAATAGATTTTCAATCTTACCTCCATCGTGTGTGTTTTTCCACTGGCCGTCTGTCCATACGCGAATATCGTACCGTTGTAACCATTTAGTATATCTGCAAAGAACACAGGATGCAATAATTTGGGAGTACATTGTATAAAGTCGGTAGCGGAATGTACATAGTATTTAAGTAATGTGTACATCAGACCACACGACGAACCATACACTTAAGTAAGTCCACGCTCACAGGACTCACCCGGAGAGTACTAAAGTGTTCTTGAGAGCTTTTCTTTATCACATTTGTCAAGATGTAGTCAATAAAAACGTGCACGCAACCAGTTGGGATTAATTATACACGTATTCGAGGTTGAGAGTGGAGAGCCAACATCAGCAGGTGCACTTATTATCTTATGTAGCTCGCAATTGTTGTGGACTATTTCGGCAGAATCGGCCGCGCGCGCGCGTGAAATTGAAGTTAAATCCAAGACGCGCAAAAACTTTACATACTAGCGAAACCTCGCCGCTTTCAAATTCAGAGCGCTTTCAGAGTTTTAAGTATATTTTGAAAATATTCTGGCTCCTTGTGTATGATGAACCTTAGAAAATTTGCCAAAGAGCAATGGGCTTCGTCCTTAATACGAGGGGGCGAAAAACGGACAGAAGTACGCCAACAAAATTTTAATTTTAACCATAACCACATAAAAAGTTTTGGGTGTCAGGGATTGGGGCCAGATTATCTTTGTAACATGCTCAATTTTGCCCACTTCAATCACTCTATTTATTTAATTGAACCACGGACTTTTAGTAGTTATGGGGACAGATCTTTCCAAAAGATTGCTCCTAAGCTTTGGAATGAACTTCCTTGTCACATAAAAAATACTTCATCTCTTGAAACATTTAAAAGTTCACTGAAAACTTATCTCTTTCATAAAGCTTTCAATATAACCTGAGTTTTACCTTTCATCTAGGCACTTCTCTGATATGCAGTAGACTTTCACAACATAGTTAGCATTTGGTTTGATCACTGAACTATAGTTCTTTACCTTTATTTTTGCATTTTCAGTGTCCTGTTAGATTTTGTTTTCGTGGCACACCTGTGCATTTTAAGAAGTTGTGCCACTATAATATATAAGTTTAAATTATTATTATTATTATTATTTTATCATGGTTAAATGATTTAACCATAACCATGAACTAAGCCAAATTCCAAAGTGTCACTGTCATGGACATTACCCTACCACCCTCATTAACTTAATGTAAACATTTTAAATTAATCGAGTAGACAAATGTCTCCATATGTAGTCTTAAGAAAACATATCTAAATATATCTCTCAAATGCTCCCCTTTAGGAAAGGTTATAGTTGTGGAAGAAAATGAGAAATAACCAAAAACTGTCAGGCATTACAATTGGTTCAAATTCTCCTTTCTACTCCATTTGTAGTATTCCATATTACAACGCCAGCCCGTTTAATAACTTGCTGTTAACACTCTGTATCTTTATCTATTTCTGTATAGGAAGTTTCAAACAGAGTCGTGATCAAGCATAAGGAATACGGATATGAATGTATAAGTAACCACATAGATATATACAATAAATACAACGAATACACAAGCAACAACGAATACACAAGTAACAACGAATACACAAGTTACAACGAATACACAAGTTACAACGAATACACAAGTTACAACGAATACACAAGTTACAACGAATACACAAGTAACAATCTTATATCTTTGTTATATACAAACATATTCTCCACACCACGTGACTTACCTGCGACAATGGGTTTGGCGGAGAAAGTGTACACGTCTTCTTGTGTAGCTTTTTCTCTGAATATCTTGTCAAACACATATGTCTTGCCCTGGAAATATAAGTACATTTTTATCTGTAATACTTTGAATTGAATTGAATTGAATTTTTGAATTGAAAATAAATTTAATCATTATACATTAGCAATCTCTCCAAAAATCATATTAGTTTAAACATCAACTTCATGTCAATAAATGGACTTCATATAATTTGGCCTTAAAGTTAACTAATAAATTTGCATTTTGTGGTTTGTGTTTTGTGTGGTAGTATAGATGGAGTAATGAAAATTTATGTATGTGGATCGATTCATGAGGAGAGATATATTTTGTTTGTCAGAAGCCGGGGTACGCAGTAGCCTACTGGCTAAAATGAGCGTTCACCGGACAGCAACTAGTTAGCCGAAGTTATAAGTCAGAACAATTATCATTCAAGAAGGTCAACGACCTGTTCAAAAATTAAGTTATCATGTTTAGTTCATAGGCAAATTATAGGCAGCTGTGTGTGATAATTGAATATTCAGCAATTCATTGTGCTTACTACTACATTTGGCTCTTCTTACCAAGATCGAACCAACATGTTCACGTGAATCTAACCAGTGAATCTAACTCTTCATCTCCTCCAGGTATTCAAGTACACCAAGAAAGGATACACCCTGCTGAGGAACCTGACCCAGGCTCAAGCAGATGACTGGGTAGAGGGCAGGATCCCTCTCGCTAACGACGGTCCGTTTAAACTGGAGTTCGAGGGCATCAGGGGAATTTCATACGAGGGTGACATTGCTCTTGATGATATCGAGGTAGGGCATTCTTGTAGAACTCTACAAAATTCTGCTCAAATAGTTGAGAAATAAACTTAAATCACGAGCGGCACCTTATAAGATCTAATGTTTAACTAAGAAACCGTTTATTGAAACTCCGTTAAATCCCCTCCACTCTCCAGCTTGACGACTGTGCTGTGACGAACCTCTGTGCTAAAGAAGATCACGACTGTACCGGACCTACATGTGTCCCTCAAGACCGGGTCTGTGATCTGTACGACGATTGTGGAGACAACTGGTGGTGGCTTGACACTGACGAGAGACGTTGTGCTACTTGTAACTTCGAGGAGGGGCAATGTGGCTGGAAGAACGAGAAGGAAAAGGACGATTTCGACTGGGTAAGGTACTCCGGAGGAACCAGTTCTTGGGGAACTGGACCCAAAGAGGACCACACCTTCGCAGGAAGCAAGGGTTGCGGCAAGATCCTCCACTTCGGTGGGAAGTGTATCCACCCTCTGTGGGGTAACCCTAACTCTCCTGCTGGAACTCCCATAGTCACGTACAACGGGTGCACGGAAGACAGGTTACAGTTCTGCTGGACCAATGAGGGAGATCTCAAACATCTCACATCTGGACTCTGTATTCAGGTAGATATTCTTTGTCTTGGCACAGCGATCTCGCTACCGACTTTCATTTCCAAGCAACTTGCTAGCATCTCTTGCCATAAAACATTATGTGTAAATTGAATCATTAGAACTTTTTAGTAAAAACCACTCTAAACGTTATCTTCTCAGCCCCAATCCGACACGCCTGACAACCCGAAATACAACACAATCCTGGTCCTGGATAACAACTGCGGTTCCTCCTACACCAAGTGGAGCTTCACAGCTGACGGTAGTATCAAGCAAGTCAGCAGCGGTCTCTGCTGGCACCCCCTCAACGGTAGTCCCAACCCTAACGACAACAACAAGGTCGTGGTGTATGGGGGCTGTGATCAGGACAGACTTCAGTTCACTTGGCACGGCAAACCTGGTGGGTTCAATCTCCTTGACAACCGGAGTTTAGACTCGATATACTTTTAGAATTTAGATACTTCATAGAATATCTGAACTTCAATTCACTAGATTTTGAGTTTTGTTCATAATTCCTTGTTTTCCTTAACTTCTCTTCCCCAGGAAACTACTTCTACATCGAAGCGTCCTCCCCGCGAAAGCCCGGAGACAAGGCTACAATAACCTCACCTGATATCCCTATAACCGGAAGTAGGTGTGAGCTGGAGTTCTGGTATCACATGGGCGGATCTGGTATTGGAATGTTGCTCGTTAACCTGGACTATGGATACTACTCTGAGAACTTGTTGTCTCTTACCGGGGACCAGGGCGATGTGTAAGTCGAGAAATTTAATAAAATCTCTCAATTTGGAGTTGATTATTTTGAGTTAAATTTTGTGTTAAATTTTTGAGTCAAATTTATACTTGTGCCTAAAGTTTTACCAATTTTCTCGTCCTTGTATTCCCAAATCTCAATAAGCTTACAAAATCGCCAATTCTCAGATGGAAGCAAGCAAAGATACCCCTTGGAGTCCGAGAAAACTTCCACTTCAGTATCATTGGTACTATCGGAAGTTCTTATCAAGGAGACATTGGTATCGATGACATCAAGATGATCAACTGTAAACCATGTGAGTTTGGAAATATTTATCATTTCAGCACCCTTTATTTTCAAAATCTTGCTCCAGATCGCACAAGAAAGTTTATAGAAACAGAAAAACACTAACTCACCTGACTACACCCCCAGCTGAGAGCGAGAATCCAGGAGAGTGCACGTTCGACAAAGGAATGTGCGGTTTCCAGGACGACAAGAACTTCGACGACATGGACTGGATAAGAAAGAACATGGGAACACCCAGCTATTATACCGGACCTAAACGAGATCATACCCGCGGCAACTGGACTGGTATGTATCTTTTAAACAGCTTCCAATTATAAATTATCACATATCACTGCTTTGAGTTCAAACAGGAAGGTTTTATTCAAAATGAGGATAGCTTGATGCTTAGAACAGTGCTACATTCGCTCAGTCACCACACTAGCTAGCGATAGAGAGTTGACCGCAACACCTCCCTCCCCAGGATACTACATCTATATCGAGACGTCCTGGCCCCAGGTCGCTGGAGACAGAGCTGTCATCAGGGGACCCTGGATGAAACACAACAGCTGGTTCTACTGTACTCTCAACTTCTACTACCACATGATGGGATCTACTGTCGGTACTCTCAACGTCTATGTTGAAACTCCTGATGACAACGATCTAGGAGTGAGTTGGATGCTGAGAATAATCCAGAATTTAAGAAAAAATTCAGTGAATGGGATTTGGCTGAGAAGGATGGAGAATTAAAACAATCTCACCTTCCTGTTGGATCTAGAACAACAAATTTCGATCAATTTCGAGCTACCTCCTGAAATATTTGCCTGATACTTATTTACCACACAAGGAACACCACATAACTCCTCCCTCCTCAGCAACTGGTGTGGCACAGAAACACCTCCGAGACCCTAGAATGGGACAAGGCAAGTGTCTGGCTAGGTAGAGGTATAAACTGGGGTGACAGTTACTGGAGACTGGTACTTGAGGGTATCAGAGGAGCTAGTTATACAGGGGACATTGCTGTCGATGATATCTTCTACACCGGATGTTATCGTGAGTATTTTGTCTTATTGTCAGTTGGTTTTCGGAGGTATGTCAGTTTTTAGAACAACAAACGTCAAACAATTAGAAAACTAGTTCGTAGAACAATCTTTAAATGTTTGTTCTGTAGAAAGCACAAATATTGGTGATCCAAGTTATTTTATTTTCCCTCTAATTAACCCCCTCACTCCCTCCCCAGCTGAGACAGTCTGTAACACGACTCTGGGAAACAAGCAGTGTGGCGGACCGGAATGTTACCATATCGACCAGGAATGTGACTTTAGTCCGGACTGTACTGACGCAAAGGACGAATCTATGTGCGGAGCGTGTGACTTTGAGGATAACAAACTCTGCGGATACGTACACGATCTTACTGCTGAGGTGAAGACTTGACGAGATTTAACTGTTGGGTTTATCTTATTTCAATGTTCTAGGTATCTAAGTTTATTATGTTAGCTTCCGACTAAACTTAGTTCCAGACTAAAGTTTCTCGTAACTTAAGTATTATGATTCCCAGATGACATGGCTAAGACAAGCTGGACGTACAGGGTCAATAAACACCGGCCCTAACAACGATCACACATTCGGTAACAACAAGGGACACTACATGTACATTGAGACAAGCTGGAAGAAGAAGAACGATACAGCTAGGTGGGGATTATTGCTTTTTTTCACTTCCTTAAAAGGGAATATATTTCTTTTGTCACTTCCTTATTTGGGAATATTCCTTTTGGTTACTTCTTGGTTACTATAAGGGACGTTCTAGTTGCATTAGTACAGTATTAGTGCTGGTGTGGAGAAACTCTATATTTCACTGTTCAGAACCCCTGCTCCCCAGTAAACCACAAGATGTAGTCAAGCTGTAAGGACTAAGGTTCTGTGAGGAAACATTAGCAGCTCATTCGTGACTCCCAATATCATGGGACGGTTCTAGGAGGCCCCTCATGTCACTACTTGGAGCGCAAGTTGCTAGGAATTATCACATGGTATCCGAGAGAGCAATGACCCGAACTCTCTGGGTTATCTCGAACAATGGTATCACGTACTTTCTAGGCGGAGAGCGAGTAAATAGAATGTAGATGATAAACATAAGACAATGTTTACCGTCTATATCTAAGTCACGAATATCAATAAATATGTGAATTGTGATAAAGGCATGTGAAGAATAGTTAGATATTGACGGGCTAATTTGAAGATAGAAACTAGAAAAGCTGTGTACTGTTCAGTAAAATTCGGAAAATGCTCCAAAACGCTCCCTAACCCTGAGCAGATGTGTTTTCTTATTTCCGCCCTATCGTCATTCAGTGCAGTCCTACTCAAACCTAGAATTGGAGAATGACTTACCTTTTGTGCAGAGAACATACCCCATATCATTGTTACAAGATATGGGGTTAAACTTATGGGGTTAAACTTACACCATGTCCATGTACAGTTGACTAATCTAAATCTCAACTTTTACTCCGATCAAAATCATTTTCTTCCTCACGGAGAATATAAACCTCTCTTAAGTACAGCCATATTTTTCATGCACCAGGTACTTGAAACCGTTTCATCAAAGCTTGTAGTACTCCGGACAGGTAGTATCATGTGCATAATGACAGGCCATCTGTTCTTTTTGAGCTTGAATAACTGAACTTGCCAATGTTTCATGTTGACGTTTCCACTTCAGTAATCCTGAATCTATCATGTAACTTCATGAAAATGTTTCCCGTCAGTGAAGCTGAAACTACAATTACGCAAAATTTACTTTGAAATTATTTACCGTCAGAGAAACTTGGAGCTGAGACACGAAATATCACGTACTTTTAATTTACATCACGTAAATTTCAGAATAATGAGTAACATGTACCGGTTGTCTGACAACGCCTGCAAGATGAACTTCTGGTATCACATGAAGGGAGATCACATCGGATCTCTTAATGTGAGTATGATCTAGTTATTCCAGCTACTCTGATAAAAATATCCTACATAATTTAATCAGAATCAAGCTTTGAGTGAGTGTTTTCATGATATACGGCCCTATTACCCTTACCCGCATTACCCCGCCAGATCTACATAAACTCTGACGCCCTGCCAATGCACCTGGTTTGGAACAAGACAGGTGAACAAGGCAATAGCTGGATCAAGGGTACTGTCGACATTGGTGGACATGCCAACTTCCGTATCGTGTTTGAAGGAGTCAGGGGTGATGGTTACCAAGGAGATATCGCCATTGACGATATCAGTTTCACCGACTGTAAACCAGGTTATATTTCTATTTCAACTTTCTACTTTCTTACTTCTGATCCCACCGTTAGTCTACGAAAATTTACAACCAAATGATAGGCCAAAGATAACATTAGCTAGACCCTCCCGCCCTGTATAGCAACTCAAATATAACCGAACTTACATAACATATTCTTATTTGACCAGACCGAGTAATCTAACGTTACCCGCTCTAGGGACGACCCTGAACCCGGCCGCCTGTGACTTTGAGAAGGATTACTGTGCCTACGAGGACATGACCGGGTACGATGAGTTCGACTGGATGAGATGGCAGGGATCTACCTCGTCCTGGGACACTGGTCCTGATGTGGATCATACCACCGGAACAGCTCAAGGTTAGAAACCGGGAAGTGAGGGTACAGGGTGTTGACCATATAACCGGGTCTGTTTGGGGTTATGATCTGATGTAGAGGATATAGAGTATGGTGTAGTGGTTGTTGTGCGTTCAGGGTTCTGTCTTGTTTGTAAAATTGCGCGAAAATAAAATCAATGTTTTAAACAACATCTTAAGAATCATCTGGTAGCATATTCAGTTCTTAAAAGCGGAAATCATAGATAATTCTGGATCATTTTGATTTATTTCTCAGGTGCTGCAATCCCCGAATTCTAATCTGTAGCAAAAAAAATCTGATTGTATGAAAACTTCTACTTTGCAACAACATCTATTCTTTACAAGACATGCTCCTACTCCTAGAAAGTTGTGGACTCTCCTGAACTGGAGCCACACTAACCGAACTAGAACTCCTAATCAGAGCACTGAAGTTCTGGATAACCATCAGACCGTTTCTGCCTGGCCTCTCGATCGGCGCACTGACACTCCTCAGATACTGTCTGTTTACGGGGGCGGTGGTGGAGACGCGAGGATTATTCCCAGTCGTATCCCCCTGTCCTCCTGCACCATCTGCCGTTGAGGGTCTCATACTGCCAGACAGCATGGCCTTCACTCCCGAACTTCTGATTGTGACAACTAGAGGGTTCAGAGCCGAGAGGAAGATGGGGATGAAGCCGAACAGGTTAAAAACCGTGAAATCGTAAAGTTTGTTTCTCGGACATATCCTCTCATCAAGGTTACCCACTTTAATGACAATGTACATACACCCGAACCCTACCAGTGCCATATTCCCCACACTCATAAGGAGCACTGTAAACCCGCTCCTCTTCTGAGCCGTCAGTCTCTTCTTCATCTTCTCTGATCTTGTTCTGCACGTGGTCTGCTTGATAGACTTGTCCCTGGCTTTAACCCCCTTCCTCAGCTCGTGCACGGTTGCTATGGAGCTACAGGTTGCTAGGAGGGACTGAAGTCCAAACAGTCCTATCAGCAAGATAGACCAGGTGTCAAGATCGTACCATACCATCTGTATCCTCTTGTCGAAGTACTGAGTTTGAGAACTCAGTAGCAAGGTGGTTATCGCACCGTCAAACAAGATGAAGTTGCAAAAAGCAAAAACCATGACAGCTTTGCGGCTGACTTTAACGAAAGTGTACTTGATCTTGATGTACCTGGTGATAGATAGCAGGTTTGTTAACAGTCCTGATCCGAAGATGACAGCTGCCACGATAACGGTTGATGCGATCTGGATATTGGTGGGATCATCAGATCTAGATTCCGCTGAAGACCTCAACAGAGCTCGCGAGAGAAGGAGAGGTTGGTAAAGACAAGTGATAAAGTCTGATACTGACAGAAGTTGGAAGAGGATGCTTCCCACTGACTCCCTCTGTCTGTAATTGTAGACGAATATAACAGGGTTCAGGAAGAGTGAGATAAGGAAGAGGAAGGGCAGGAAGGAACCATACCCAATATTGAATACCGCGTCCAACGTTGAAATCGATCCATTGCACTGAAAAATGGCCATGTCGGCCTCGAAAGTTCCAACTTTGACTTAGACCGTACAAGCTACCCAGCCGCGAAAGTATCTGTCAGATAAAGCTAGTATATGAAAGAATACCGGTACAAAAGTAACGCAGATAGGCGGATCAATTTGTGGCAGGTTAGAGGAAACTATTAGAGGCTGGAGACAGGTGGAGCTACCACCTGGTCTATTAGCCTTATAGAGAGTAACTGCTCCGAGTTAGCTGACAACACACAACTCCTCCGGGAGGTCCAACGAGGCTCAAAACAACTTCAAAGAGGATCTGTCAATTAAACAATCCTAAACGCGATTTGGAGGGCGGTTGAGGAGGTCTAATTTGTTTCCTTTTGTTGTGATGAGTGCACCTGTCAGTCGTAACACAGTCGAGAGTTGGGAGAGAGAGAGAGAGAGAGAGATGGGTCCTGGCAGTGCCTCAGCACTGCTCGCGTCGTAATCAATACTTTTAAAGTTCTACAGTATATATGTATGCATTAAGATTTAGTCTGATGATGACACTACTTTGTCAAATTTGAGGTTATTAGGCTATTTAAACAACAGCTGTTGAGGCCCCGAGCTGGAGCAACGACTCTTCCACTAATACTGGCAGTCTGATTTTATGAACATCCACGTAGCAGTGCGTCACCGGTCACGGATCCACGGTATTGGTATGTCATGCCAACTTTATGTTTACTTCTGTTTGGCAGATCGATAATAAGCTAATCGTTCTGATACGGCGATAATTCGGGACATTTAGATGTTTAGCCGCGCCTCGGTGGAATTGGAAGAGGATTGGTTACGCTTGAGCGGTGTAGATTACAAAAAGTGGAGTTTGGTTGTGAATTGTGTTACTAGAGTATGGGACCTCTTTTCAACTTAGCTTTACCGAGAAACTAAATATGGCTAATGATCACACGACTGCAGTTATGGTGACTGCTGACTATTTTAGAGCCGAACACAAATGAATGACGCAGGTCATTACTTATTATGTTTGAATCATATATAAAATTGCCAAGTTGACAAGATGGTATCAAATCTGGCATACAAATATTAAGATTGTCTAGATTTCGCCTCAGAGAGCTCTAAGTGTAGATATCTTCTAGCAGATACAAACATTAAATGCAGTCACTCTAAATTTCTCTACTCTACCTCTACTTATTGTCAAAGTCTTTGAGCATCTTTACATCCTGAATTCTACATTATACGTACATTTCAATTCAACTTTATAGAATCAGTTCTATTCACAGTTGTAATACATTCAATCCTGACTTGATTCTGCACATTCTTGTTAACTGCTGGCGAATGTGAATCAGGAAAAGCACTGTCTGAAGCTTGCATTGTTCTCTTGAAACCAGTACTCCTGAGCACAATGATAAGCGGGTTGAGAGCAGAGAGACTGAGAGGGAGGAAGCACCAAGTAAAAAACTTGATAAAATCAAACAAAAAACAGTCATTAATCCTAACCTTCATGAACACATAGACGACGTTAAAAGCAAACATGACGAAATTCCCCGTGTTCATGAGAAGAATAGTCATACTCCCTCTCTTCTCGGACTGAATCTTCCTGTCCTGCCGACTGTTTGTACAGATCTCATCTCCCCCACCCCACAACTTCCTGACAGTCAGGATGGAGGTAACAGCAGCTAGCAGGACGTGGGTAGTGTAAGGGAACGTCATACCTAGAGCCCACCAATCCACTCCGATCACGTGACCGTGCCAGGAGTTCTGGATGTAAGGGTCAAACACCACGTTGTCTGCCAGCACGTTGTACGTGTAGCCGAACAGGAGGAATCCTATGTAGAGGACAGAGTAGAGAATAAGGAGCTTCTTTCTGATCCGGTAGAAGGGAGATCTGATCTGGATATACCGGGTTATGGACATGAGGGTTGTTATCATTCCTGCTGTTTGCATCAGCGGTGCCATGAAGATTGTCGATATCTTCTGCAGCTTGGAGGCTGGTCGTGGCTCGCTATCACAGAAATGATTGTTGAGCAGATCTATAGTCACCAGTATAGGTTGATATGATGTAGTGAGGAAGTCTACAGTTGCCAGCATGAGGAAGAGTGTTTTGGCGATGGAGGGTTTTCTACGCAGATTGTAGACGAATACCATGGGGTTGAGGACGAGTGAGGTGACGAATATAACCGGCAGTAGAGATCCCAGGGTGTAGTTCAGTCCTACACTCACGTTCGGGTACTCCTCGTCACAGAATATTGCCATGGTTACTTCAACCCTGAGTGAGAAGGGTTATTATATCAGGGATTTTTTTTGACTCGAAATTGCTCAAAATTCATGAAAATTGAAAAATTTGACTGATTCAGTTGCTTGCTCAAATCAATTGCTCTAAACTGCTAAAAATTTCACAAACAGGAAAAATGAAAATAGTAAAACTTCTCGATATAGAGAGCGATCCAGCTAAAATATTTACAGAAACACAGAGTCCAGCCTATCAGAGCTAGAAGTCAGATACGCGGCCAGGTATGGTCGGTAGTCAAGACAGGGAGCTCGATTACTCCTCGCAATCAGATGTTTAGGTCACCGACACCTGGCCTGTCTGCCCGATTTCTCAAATTGCAACCTTCAGGGATAGACTTATTGAAAGTAATGAGTGGACAGCTTGGACTACTCAGACACAACTTTGACTTAACGATTGAAATTTTAGCAAAGTAATCATTTTAGGACACAAGACAGGAAATCTTCCTTAGACCGGCTTCATTAATTTACAGCCATGTGCAAGGACGTAGTTAGAAACAAAAGAGCGATACAAAAAACGATATAAAGTTCCGAGCAACTTCTACAAAATCTTCACGTCACAACTCTAGGATACATTGTTAAAACCCTAACTTTGTCAAGTGGTTGAGATTCAAGGACAAAGAAGTCAGTTGAAGGAGCAGATTAGTGGACTTAACATCTGGCTCTCTCTTATTACTAACATATGCCGTTAAATTTTATAGAATTTCCTCGTGTGATTCTGGACTAAATATCACGCTACGGTCTTTAGATCTGTAATTAATATTACGTTTCCGCGACTCCACGAGTTTTCATGTACTTTTCATTGTTCAGGAACTCACCCTATTTAAGATTTGTTCCGGATATCACTCTATTGACAAACTTTTGTAAAACTTTTATAGATTGTTAGTCAATGCTATATACTGCTTGTGGTCGGTGGTACTTCATGTACAACATGGTTCAAGGTCTATTGGTGAAAAAATAGATAGCCTCATGACCTGTTATTTGCAATAAAATAGGTAGATTTAGCACGTTTTTCTTGTAGTTTTACTCAAAGACCCCCACTCTAACCCTCCCCCACCCAGGTTACTACACATACATAGAGGGTTCCTACCCACGTCTACCTAACCACACTGCTGTCCTTCAATCCCCCTGGATCAAGACAGAGGGAGTCACGTGTCAGTATGATTTGTGGTACTTCATGCATGGGCAGGACGTTGGAAGTCTTGACATTGCTGCTGAGGTTCGTTGAGAGGGTTATTGATAATTCCGTTTTATCATTTTCGTGTCGTTAGTTTAGTCGTTTAAGAACGATCGCGAATTTTCTTCCAAACCCAAGTATATTGTACTAGTTATTATGAAGCTGTCTCTATTATCGATAAGCCCTGAAATCTTTAGGAATTCTTCAAACTCTCTCTCCCTCAGTACGGTAACGGAACGATCACATCCCTCTCGAAACTTGACGGAGAACAAGGACAAGCCTGGATGTTATCCTCCTCCTCCTTCCCCTCTACCACTGAGGGTATCAGGTTCAAGATCACCGGAACCAGAGGACCCAGCTACATGAGTGATATTGCTATTGACGATCTTAGCGTTGGGAACTGTGCTGGTGAGTGGTGAAGTTTAGTTCGAACTCTATCTGTTATCTGCACGAAAGTTCTCCTTCTTTATGTCACAAGTTTATAGTTTTTTGATGATATCTTAGCCACGAAAATCTCTCTTTCCCATTCTCCGTTATGAATCAGGTCAAGTTTCCTTATTGATCTCTCCACGCTCACCGCGTCAGTCATCTAACCTTAACTAACACATCTCCCCTATCCTCAGTACAAAACTACTGTCCGACTGACCAGTTCTCCTGCCTTGACAAACCACACTGTATCTCCCACGACCTACTCTGTGATCTCAACTCTGACTGCCCTGATAACTCTGATGAGAGCAGACATTGTGGAGCCTGTGATTTCGAGCATAGTCGATGTGACTTTGTGGGAAGTCTGGGTCTGACATCTTGGAAGAGAACTAGTGGGTCTACATGGGCTGCTGGTACTGGTCCTGACACTGATCACACCAAAGGAACTGCTCTGGGTAAGACTTCTTAACTTTATCGCGGTTAGCTACAGTTTTATTTTACGTTTCAATTTTCACTTTTCAAAACGATATTCTGTAATCTCCTTCTAAGTCAAAGGAGAAGATCTCCACCTGAATATCTCTCTAACCCTCTCCTCCCCAGGTTACTACATGCTGTTCTCAGCCTCCTACTTGAGTCCCGGAACTTCAGCCTTCATTCAGAGCACCACCTACCCTATCACATCTACAGAATGTAAACTTGTCTTCTACTATCACATGGCGGGAATAGACATGGGTCGTCTCTCCGTCTCTGTAAGATCTACCCAGAGTGATGACATGTTTGTCGAGGTCTGGTCCATGGAGGGTCATCAGAGCAACAAATGGCAACGTGCAGAGGTGAGGAGGAGTTTTTAGACTTGAAAGTTCTTTATCAGGCTATACTCTTATGTTGTGTTTTGTCGTATAATTAATAGACCTTTTCAGAATATATTGTTCGGTTAAACTTAACACCACCTTTTCCCAGATTCCTCTAGCGTATCTAGCTAACGTAATCTCTTTCCCAGATTCCTCTAGCGTCTCTAGCTAACGTAACCTTTTCCCAGGTTCCTCTAGCGTCTCTAGCAAACGTACAAGCACGCTGGAAGGCTGTCAGAGGACCCGGAGTGAAGGGAGACATAGCTATTGACGATGTCAGTTACGAGAACTGCGGAGTTAAGACTTGCGATGTGCCTCCTGCAGTACAACCATCCTGCGGAACTCCTGGTATGTAGGGGTTATTTTAGCTCCTGTTTGTGTAAATCCAGGGTTTGTAAACTCTTGTTTAATCAATTACACTGAAAAATCGCGTGATTCCCACTAGAAGACTAGATTGTACTCACCCTCCCTTCTCACCAGGTATCGGACAAAAAGAGTGCGAGAAACTAGGCTGCTGTTACCGAGAGAAGATGTGCTACCAGAAACTAGGAATAACAGACCCGGCTATAGTGGTAGCTCCTACTCCGTACACAGGGGACGAGAGTGATGTTGTAACTCTGATCTGTAAGGCTACCAGCAACCCCAACCCTAGGTACTCCTGGTCTAGAACCTCCGGGGAACCTCTGGATGCTGCTAGAACTACTGTCAACCAGGATGGCTCTCTTGTTATCATTGATGCCTCTTACTACGACTCAGGTGAGACTTATTACTTTTAGAGAGTTTCTCTTCCGAGTTCCGTATCGATTTTATGTAAGCTCAGTTTTTGGGTGAACGAGCTTTCCAGCGTGACCTACCCTCCCTTTAACCCAAAATGCTGAGATAACCTCCAACCCTTCTCAGACACGTACACTTGCTCTGTAACAAACGGACTTAAGACAGTCAACGCCAGTGCTAAAGTGGAGATCCACGCTGGTGGAGCCAACTTCGATCTAAACATGTGCAAGTGGCACAATGTCCACAAGGGAGACAAGTGGGATTGGGCTCGTCACTATGGATACGTAAGTCATTTCTATCGTTGCTATGGATACGTGATTCATATGTTGGACAGGTGTTAGTTGGACAGGTGTTCCGAGATCTTTGTTGTAGTACTTGAACTTCCCCACACCGTCATGCTTACATTGTATCAAACTTTTGATTTGTTTTGTTTACAATGAGTAATTATATCAGCCCGGTGCAGGTGTTTACTGGCTAGCTCATTCCGGCAAATGGCAATAACTAATTATAGTAGTTAGAGTTTGTGACAACGTAATAAAGAAGAAATAAAACTAGAAACATTGCGCACAATAACAACTTCTAAGGAAAAGTACAACTGACAAAATCACACGTTCCAGGGACCGAACTTCTGGTCTGGATCGGGACCAAGTCAGGACCACACGACCGGGAGAGGTTCCTATCTACTTCTAGACACCGGGGACGACACCAAGAAAGTGGGAGACACGGCTATTGTACACTCTACTTGGCTTACGAAGGGATCTAACAGAGAAAAGAGATCTGCTGCTGGCAGTAAGTATTGTTGAGTAGACTGGGTTTTATTGGATGCCTGCTTTTTGCCGCCTATAACACAAGAACTTATAGAAATACATCGTGTCAGATTTTACAAGAAAATCTTTTGTCATACTAATGACTTCCAAGAGACAATTTTAAATTATCAAAAGCAATTCCAAAAAGACATAAGATAGTGGAACAATTTGAAAATGAACAATGACTCAAATTAATGTGCCACGCTTCCTCAGGCTGCACGTTCAGTTTCTGGCACTTCATGAAGGGATCTACAGTAGGCTCCTTGACAACAAGTATCATTGGAGCTGACGGCAACAAACAAGTCCTCAACACTCTCACTGGACAGCAAGGTAGCTAGACTAACTTATTCACATGAAAATATTTTCTAATTTACAAGCCTAATTTATGTTTTGTCGCAGTTCTCATTAATTCAGATAATTTGACTACGAGGGGTTTATTTTATTATTGACTGTGTAAGTTCATGGCTGCTGTATATTCTTTTTCTCTATAATTAAACTATAAAAGAAAGGGCGTGGATTCATGCTTGACTGAGTCTTTGTCCACGTGAAGAGTGAATAACCTTCACTCTGCACCCACTAAGTCCTAATAAAAAGAACTTCACTTCTCTAATACCTTACTTTACCTAACTACTAACACTTGCAGCCCCACAATGGACGTTCCAGAGTGTGCCAATACCAAGCACCGTGAACATCTTCAAAATAGAGCTCACTGCGTCTGTTGGTGGTAACAAGGGAGATATCGCTATTGACGATCTCAAGTTCAGCGGTAAGCATATAGTCGTAGTAATGTTCTCTGGCGAGAGATAGTTCACTAAGTTCTTTTTCTTCAAGATAGAGTTAACTATTGATATTGACTTGATATTGACTTCATATTGACTTGATATTGACTTCATATTAACTAATGAATCTGACTATAATTGCAATACTATAATTGTAATACATGCTAGACCATAGGTTCTGTTTCCTGAACAAGTTAAACACTAGCCATACCGTAGGCACAGGCTTTGGACTGACTTACTCATGTCACGTGGTCGACCACTTCGCCTGTGATGCTCCTGAAAGTGGCAAACCTAAGTGTATCGACATCGGACAGGTATGTACAGGACACTTTCATCTTATTACTTAAATATCAAAACTCTGGAGCTGTCTGCTAAATGTCTATTGATATTGATCAAGGTTTAAGTTAACTTTTAGTTAATCTCCAAATTTCTAAACCCCTTTTCTCCCCCAGAAAAACCCCTTTTCTCCCC
>JH153507.1:348275-361952 GCA_000226015.1 Mnemiopsis leidyi | reverse complement strand
GTGTTCTGATTGGAGAGAAGCGCGTGATCCTTGCTCGTGATTGGCGCAACAGATCGTGACGTCTTGTCACGTGATTAGGGCGAGAGGTGCGCATTGGGCAGTTTAGTTTCAAATTGGCTCCGTGTCAAACAGTGTGTGCCGTGGAATGTGCGATTGAGTTTGTCAGTTTGAATCGTTATAATCAAGCTGGGAGCGTGGAAAGTTTACAACGGCTGTATTGTAATTTGATACGGCAATGCGTGGAAAAGTGCCAGCGTGACACTGCAAAAATGAGTGTGCGTGTTTTATATAGTTTTACTAATCGGCAGATTTTGTCTCATGTTGAGGCGACAATACTTTATTTCTTTATGCTGTGTTACAAACTGTTAACTGAGCTGACTTATGAGTAAACGGTCTGAGGTTGCGGTTTGCCTGTTTTATTTCAGCGTCACCTTTAAACTCAAATAATAGATAACCTTCTCTTAAAGAGCTAAATGATTAATTTAGAATTTAGATAATTACTTCACGGTTTACATCCTTAGCAACCTAAACTTCGTAATGGAAGGTAGCCAAGTTTGGCGGACAAACTTGAAGTATCTCTGCTACAATTGGACGACTTGGTTTAACTTGATGATATCTGTTTTCATATTAGTTCACAACGGCTTCATAGTTAGATACCTGTATTACAGTCTGAGTGGATTACCGCAACTTCTCTTTTTCTGGATTGGCGTGGCCGACCTTATGGCCGCGCTTCTAACCTTAACCTTCTCCCTCGCCTCGGTCCTTTTCTACAACGACCTGATTGGAGAATTACCCTTCCAAAGGGCAATCATCGTTTTCTCAGTGCTTTTTCCTGCCGCCACCGCATCCTCGCGATCTTTAAACACTGTACTTACTGTAGTGAAAACTGTCGGCATCATCAGCATCACGAGAGTCCCTGCATCCTCAGGGATGCGCATCAGATCAGTCGTTACGTCATTTTTCTTCAGCATCCTCTGGTTGGCCCTAACTACCTCTGATGTTGTATTAAACTGGCAGATTGGAGTGGTTAAAACGCCTGCGTCTTGGAGAGATAGGGGAATACTCAATACGTTGTTTACTTCATCTCTTGTAGGCAGGGAAACGCTGGGACATTTTGCTATTCAGATGTATCGTCTTGCCACAGGACATGAGCTCGATCCTGGAGGTTCACAAAGCATGATTGTTGTAATCGACATTGTAGTAATCACCATAAACTATCTAATACCGACCGTTCTAGCTTTAGTGGGTATGATTCTTCAAGCCCGCGCCATCAGATCAACCCTCCAGCCAAACTCCAACTCAAACGTTCCATCGACAAGCTACATCAACCGTACTATATTTCTAGTAACACTGCTCTTTTGCTCCAGCAATTCACTCTACTGTGTTTCTTTTTTTGCCACGTACGTGGTCACTCCGGGTAACCAGTATCTGTGGAAAAGGTCTCGCTCCGCCAATAAACGGTACCTCGCTCTCATGAGCCTCTCGGAGATCACACTACCTTTACTTAACGCTGCTGTTTTCCCACTCATCATCATACTGAGGAAACGGGAGTACAGGGAGAACTACACAAATTGTTTTCGAAACGTGGTCTACTTTCTTGGCGGTGTGGTTTGTGAGCGAAGTGGTGTGGTTTGTGAGCGAAGTGGTGTGGTTTGTGAGCGAAGTGGTGTGGTTTGTAAGCGAAGTGGTGTGGTGTGTGAGCGAAGTGGTGTAGTTTGTGAGCGAAGTGGTGTGGACGTGGTTGATGCAGAGAGTTTTGAGAATCTGAGCAGTTAGGATCAGTCATAATATTCAGAAAATCAGACTGCTCTTCGCCGGCACTTTAGGAAATGTAATATTAATTCATGGACCAGTCTACCACTTTTCAATTTCAGTAATCAGTTGTGGACCAGTCTACCACTTTCAAGTTTCAGTAATCAGTCATGGACCAGTATACCACTTTCAAGTGTCAGTAATCAGTCATGGACCAATCTACCACTTTCAAGTTTCAGTAATCAGTCATGGACCAATCTACCACTTTCAAGTTTCAGTAATCAGTCATGGACCAATCTACCACTTTCAAGTTTCAGTAATCAGTCATGGACCAATCTACCACTTTCAAGTTTCAGTAATCAGTCATGGACCAGTCTACCACTTTCAAGTTTCAGTTATCAGTCATGGACCAGTCTACCACTTTCAAGTTTCAGTTATCAGTTGGCCGATTCTCAGTGGTATATCTTGAAGAAAGATGTTTCAACCAGTTAGACTTCCTTGTTGTGATTATATTTCCTTTCACTTTCTTTTAATCATTCAGAATACAAGGCACGTATAATACATGCTTTGTGAGAACTAACTTTGAGAAAACGCTGTATGCAGATGCATAATATAGTAGTCTGACTTCTTCGCTATGGACCTGAAACGTTTTCCTTATTATAAAAAAGAGGTGTGTGATAATTGGTAATTTCATTGAGAAACTCGTTGAAGCGCAAGTCTATGTACTGTCTCACAAATTACTTAAGTATGATAATTGTGACCAGTTTATTTTCTCCAAGCCAAAATGTAAGATAATGTACTAATAAAACAATTTTTTTAAACAATTGTAATTTTATTGAACTTATAGAACACAATCTTTCAAAACATAAACTTTTTAAAACCCAAACAGAAAAAACACTCCAAACACACTTATCAAACATTGTTACCAAACTCCATAATTGATAAGATATTGAGGGATTCAGATATTGATCGTAGGACTATTTTTTATATTATTGAAGCACCCAAAAAAGTGAGAGTTTGGTGAGAGATGTGAAAGTTAAGTTGTTGTTCTATAAGTTTTGATGACATGCCAAGTGACGAAGATAGGTGATATGGGAAACAAGATCATAAGTCACCAGAAGCTTCTGCCATAAAAGGAAGATTCCCAAAATTTAACTCTGTTTGTGTTTTAATCTGGGAATACATTCATTGTCGACATATATGCTGTGGATTCCAAAAGTACGATTTCAATTTACAGCAATCCTGATTCAGATGAGGAAAAATATACAATTTTTCATGAGTGGTTTAGTGGTTTACTTGGACAAAAGCACTAGATAGAATCAGATTCTGAGTAGCAGTAATGATTCACAGAGGTACAGTATTCGCAGCTTGACACGAAATCGAGTAACTCATGAAGCAAGTAGCCTGCTCAACAATGTATTTTGTGACCGTCCAGTAAAATGTGGTGCTATATATGTGGTGCTATATATGTGGTGTATATAGTCATTGTGAACCATTAAGCGGGCAGCTTATCTGGCAGCTTACCAATAAGCTGGTAGCCATTAAGGTCCTTCGACAACGCGTCCAGTCCCTACTGGGGCTTATCCAAATCCAATAACGACAAAACTTCTCTGTCAGGTATTGCTTGCGGAGGAGAAATCTACCAAGAGTGTGTACGCGGTTAAAATTCTCAAGAAGGACACGGTTATTGCGGACGATGACGTCGAGTGTGTCATGTCAGAGAAGAGAGTCCTGGCTATGGGCTGTCTTCATCCCTTCATGAGTCAACTCTACTGCTCATTCCAAACCGAGGTGAGACAAAGCTTGTATGTAATAAGCTTTTTGAGAAGCTTGTATAAAAACTTGTTTAAAGCTTGTTCAGAAGCTTGTTTAAAGCTTGTTAACTGTTCAGAAGCTTGTTTATAGGCTTGTTTAGAAGCTTGTATAAAAGCTTGTTTAAAGCTTGTTCAGAAGCTTGTTTACAGGCTTGTTTAGAAGCTTGCATGAAAGCTTGTTAAGAAGCTTGTTTACAGGCTTGTTTAGAAGCTTGCATGAAAGCTTGTTAAGAAGCTTGTTTACAGGCTTGTTTAGAAGCTTGTTCAGAGGCCTGATAAGAGGTCTGTATGAGGTGTTTTAGAGTTTATAACACTCAAAACTTGTGTGTAAACCTCTCCACTGCATACTGTACATAATAAATGACAATTACTTGATTTAATCTTGGTTTCCAACTGTATTGGTATGACTATTGGTATAAGTAAATGATATTTCGTTTCCGGTATTGGTATAAGTAAACGACGTTTTGTTTCCGGTCACTATGTTATACTTTAGCAAAACGAATATCCCTCAGGATCGGCTGTTCTTTGTGATGGAGTACATAAACGGTGGAGATCTCATGTTCCAGATTCAGAGATCTAGAAAGTTCGAACTGAGTAGGTCGCGATTTTACGCCGCCGAGATCATATGTGCGCTCCTCTTCTTACATCACCGCCGAATTGTATACAGGTGTGTAAAATTTGACCTGTAATTAATCTTAACTTTTGATTTCTAAGATCTTTTTTAGTTCTAAGATCTTTTCAACTAAATTGGCACCAACTGTTTCGGATTCAGATTTAAGTGGTAGATACAGTTTTACTACAACAAGCTGAAATAAATTATGAAAAACATGGGGCACGGCCTCAAAACTCTATCTCTAAATACAATACCTTATTGCAACTCTATCAGAGATTTGAAGCTGGACAATGTACTTTTGGATGCTGAGGGTCACGTTCGCATCACAGATTTTGGTATGTGCAAAGAGGGCATTGATGACGAGCATCTTGCGTCGACGTTCTGTGGAACTCCTGATTACATCGCCCCCGAAATTCTAAGTTAGTCAGACAAACAGACATTAACACAAGATTACGGTCAAACACACAGACAAAAACACAGAATTAGGTTCAGGCACACAGACACAAACACAGGATTAGAGTCAGACACACAGACACAGACACAGTATTAAGGTTGGACCCGTAGACGAATACTCAACAGATAATCGTTCGGACGATCCTTTTTATTGATCGGACTTTTTATCATCCCGCTCGGGGAATGAATTTTATAACATTTCTCTTCAGGAGAAATACCTTACGGATTTACCGTTGACTGGTGGAGCCTTGGAGTTCTTGTATTCGAGATGCTCAGTGGGCAGGTATTTTACACATTCGAAATATCAACAATCTTCGCGGAACCCAGCATCAAAGAATACTTTTGGATCTTGTCAAGATTGTGAATTTTAATTGTCTCTTAGGCTATAGTACATCTTGATATATACTCATTACGGGAAATTTCCCAGACTCTTAGCAAACTCTAAGTTGTTTAACAGATCATAGACAATATCAATATGAAAAGTGTTTGGTTTCAGCCCCCGTTTGAAGCGGACACGGAGGAGGAACTTTTTGACAGTATCATGAACGATGAGGTGTTTTATCCTGCCTGGCTCAATAAAGACAGTGTCTCCATTTGTAAAGGTACGACAACGTACATCCCAGTTTTGGGATCTCTTAACTTGCATCCCCATTTAATTTTAGGCATCTCTGTTTAGGCATCTCTGAACCTGTAACTCGTTATCTCTACCAGCTGATTATAATATAACCTCAACTCTAAGGCGGCACAAAAGTATTATTAACAGTGTTTTAATCTAAGCCTTTGTCATTTTGAATGTCGTACTACGATTTCTAGGCCCTCGGAGTGATGTCTAAAAAATTTCTTCTTCCCTCAGGATTATTAATAAAAGATCCGCTAAAAAGATTATGTAGAGACGCTACAAAAGCAGAAAGCCAAGTAAAGTCGCATGCCTTCTTTAAGTCTATTGACTGGAACGCGCTGGAAGCAAAACAAATACCTCCCCCTTTCAGACCTCGTGTGGTAAGTGAGTTTGTATTTCTTGAAGGAAGGGAGGCACTCACACTCAGATACCATGGATGGCAGTTTGATTCATGGTCATGGTAAAAAACCATTTTTTCGTGTGATCTTGGTCTAAATTGAGCCAAGTGGCGCAGAGCTAAGAGTATCAGACTTCCATTCGGGAGGTCCCGGGTTCAATCTCTGTGCTGTTCAGCCATGGGGCGAGCGTCTTTGACGCTCTGCTAAGAACTCCCTTGGGTCTACGCAGCCCCCGGTCGACTCAGCCAAATGAACGGGAAACCATGATTGCGAGGGTTAAATGAGTTGCTGCGCTTGTAGAAACGAAGAATCGGGCGAATACAGTATGGTAAAATCTACCTTAACCGTCGCTGGCCTTAAGCTCCTTCGGCTTCTGTAATTGGCCGGTAACATTGTAACCACATGGCTGCTGGAATTGGATACACCGAATGAAAATAAGTGTTAAATGAACAAAATTCTTCCCCACGAATAAAGTTCTTTTCAAATTTTACTCTTCAAGCCATTTAGCCATACCCATAATTTTAAAACCTCGTATTTCAGCGTGGATCTCGAGATTTCGACAATTTCGACAGCATGTTCATTGCGGAGAAGCCCACGTTAAGCCCCACCCCTCAAAGTGTCCTGGACACAATACCTCAGGACGAGTTTGCAGGTTTCTCCTTCGTCAACGTAGGCTATAAACCAGAAAGATAGGAGAAGCAGGGAGCTTTCTAGATGATGAGATTCCAGAAAAGCAGACTCATGTGTTGCTGCTCCGATATCCCCTTAAGCCGTAAAGATTCAAACAAAATAACAAGTCTGCAGAGATTGATAGGAGACCTCAGCGCCCATCTATTTATAAATCGAATTTAATGGACCAGGAGCTGTTGAGCGTTGACAAATGAACTGGAAGTTTTTTAGGATTAGACTTTAGGGCTCCCTGGCAGCCTGACCTATGAAGGCTTTATGAAGTGAAGAGATGTGCACTATACATAGCATACATGTACTCTGTATATAGCTAGTACACTATATATAGCATAGTAGCATACAGAGTACAGACTAAACATAATATCAGCATTATAAAGCCTAAATAGTATTCGCAGCATATGATTTTAATTCCCTTTGGTCCAATTTCACCTCATTCAGGAACGTCGGAATAAACTTAAAGCTTTTTATCATGAACTGTAAGTCAGATTTGTATGAACACTCTTCGTTAGAAAATGTATCATTCACATCGATTTCATGTTTCATTTATCACCAGTATGATTTTCATTTAAGTTGTTATTTTGAAGATTAATAATTCATGTGTTCTACTTTAATTTCAATGTAGTTGCACTCAGTACTGCTAGTTTGATGATAATTATTATATTAATGTTGCCTTTATTTAAGTTTAAATTGTGTTGAATGAGTCAGGTTATTTGAAAATCATTGAATTATGTTATCATGTTATCTTTTATCGTTGTTTGATTTCAAAGTGAGATTTTTAGTACGAATTCAAAAAGTAAAATTAATTTTTGCATTGTTTAAAATATTTTAATCAGAAATATCATAACGTCTGTAAATTTGAATAGGCCAAAAAGGAAATATTGGTACGAATTATAACGGTTTACTTTAAACTGAACAGACAAATAAGAATTTTTTCTAAACAGCTTAAAAACTATTTGACTATCGAGGGTTACATTCGATTGTTAACGGAGAGGCCGAATTTTCGTACTTCATGTGAGTTACTCGAAATACTTAAGCCTTGCTATGCCACGGTGCTTAAATACAACTGACTCTTACATTTGACAAAACTCAGATTATATTAACAGTTGTGATGGAAACGTGATTATTAATGATATGAATAATGTTGTGTATAACTATAGATATATTAGATTTCCATTTGGGGTGCTCAATCACAGAATATAGCCCAAAGTTTTATGTTTTTCGTTATGATCAAGATTCAGTGTTAGTTATTGTATTATTCTTGATATGACCATGTCAGAAATGCTGTGCTCGAGAATAATTGTTGAAATTAGAATTGTAAAACTGAATGTAATGATGGCTGCATCATTTAAACAAATCGGTGGTGCGATATTTGTCTATCTTGCCCGTTGTAATGGTCGTAAGTTTTATTTGTTTACAATTATTTTTCTGATGGAAATAAAAGTGTCTTATTATTTTTCAAACGATCGCAATAACCTTAATCCTTGACGTTCAATCATGGTATTCAGGCACTATAAACCTTATTTTTGGGACAAGATATAATTGTAGGTTTGTGTTTAGGATTAGGACCAATTTTATTATGTGAGAATAGGATCTTGTTCTCTATTAGTGTCAGATTTTAACCTTTAGATTTAAAATTTAAGGAACATCAAACTGAACTCAATCGATAATTTAACCTAGTTGGAAGAAAAGTTGACGCATTCAGCTCCTAAGTCGGTGCCCGACCGGGATTTGCTCGAACTAACCGTACGTCATGTCATTAAGTCATTAAGAAGCGTAGTGGCAAATACTTCAAGCTGTATTTTATTTTTATGTAGCTAGTGCAACTGCAAACAAATGTGGCCGTTAGTAATTGTATCTTACTATGCTTGTAACTTGTGATTTACGACTCATCCTGAGGGTAACACAGGATATTATGACTTATACAGAGTCTGCTTGAGCTTCTTTCACTGATTCCATGTTAACAAACACAGCCCAAATTCTACATTGCTTCTTTCACTGATTCCATGTTAACAAACACAGCCCAAATTCTACAGTATAGTAGTCAGATAGGAGACTTTGCCCCCTCTGTCTGTTCTTCAGAAAACCAGGAAGTTGTCCCCAAACAAGCACTAGTTCTAAAACTGAGTTTATTGCTGTCTGCGCCTTTCTTGTTTTCTAGCCGAAGAACTGTAAATTATAGTTATACTAGTACTACTAGTAGTAGTACTACTAAACTAAAACAGGCAACATGCATACTCCCGGTGTGTCCGAAAGTTGCGTTGTCTTGCTCTTCATAGTTGGGGTGACTCTAGGGGGCGGGTTTGCTACCTCCGCTCTGACAATGGCTGATACTGGCGACGACTGGTCAGTACCATGAAAGTTACAGTGCTAACAGTAGCAGTAGTTTAACAGGTCGTAATTCCTCGTGCAGTTCTAGTAGGGGTAGATGCAATCAAAATTTACGTTAACTGTACCAATTACTTGTAGTACTAGTAGCACTAGCAGCGGGTAGTAATTCAGTCTCATAGCAGTTCTGATTTGAATGTTACTTTTCTTTGTATGACTAAGAAACGCGATCTTTTAAGGAATATTTTAAATTTAACTCGAAATAATTTCAAAGAGACACGTTCGTATTCATTCTCAATATGAATAATTGTATTTAATTTGTAGTGTTGAATAGCTTATAAGTATAACGGTTGTAAACTATTTCAACAAATTAAAAACTTTTATTGAGAATGAATACGAACGTGTCTGTTCGAAATTACTTCGAGTAAAAAGTTCCCTAAAGATCGCATTTCTTAGTCATACAATTACAGAGAAAAATTAACAATTACAAATTATAAATTGACTGTTATTTCTTCACTATGAGTATGAAGTCACTTTCACTTTCAGTAACTTGTTTCAGGTACGAAGGTTTGAAGAAGCCCGATTGGACACCCCCAGACTCGGTATTTGGTCCAATGTGGGCTACTCTTTACCTCCTCATGTCTTTTGCAGGTAAGAGCGCGTGATTGTCGAGATGTTACCTGACTTCCGCGCGGCTCGCAGCATTGCTCATTGCCTGCTCTCCTGAACTTCCATTTTTGACGGATCGGGATATCATCTCGTCAACGCGCGTGATGGCCACGACAGTAGGTTATCAATTTGTCTGACTTAGCTTTGTCATACCCTTATTCGAAGCGAATCCCGGAGGATAAAATGTCGTGAGGGTGCGCGCTCAGCGCTGCTGTATATAATTATATGATATAGAAATGCGTGAGAGCGCGTGATGGCCGCGACAGTATGTTATCAACCTACAAACTTACAGCTGATCGCAAATCCTCCCGACGACCCGATAAATTTCTTGTTTGACTTTGTTTTAGTTTTACGCGCGGCTTAAGTACCTGCGCTCTCACGCATTTCGAAGAAATTCTAGACGCACATCGCCCGTTGAAAGTACCAGGTTAAGTGAAGACTTGCCTGGGGACCTCAGGCTAAATGTTGCTTTGCAACGTAGAGAGAGCCGCGCATCGCCCGGTAAGTGAAGACAAAGTCAGACAAGCCAAATGACGCGCTCACATCACGAATCACAAACCCACCGGCTTTCGCAGCGTTCCTTGTGTGGCGAAGGGGAGGTTTCATGAAACAAGCTCTTCCTCTATCTTTCTACACCGTTCAGCTGGTGGCAAACTTCTCTTGGGTTTTTATCTACCTAGAGGCAAAAGATCTGCTCGCGGTCAGTTTATTTTGAAATTGAATTTGAGTATAACTTCTAAAAGTTTAACATTTCCACTTCTAGTTTTCATATTCCGACTTTGCTGTCACGATCACACTTCAAAACTTTTCATTATGCATATTTGCAGTGTATTATTCACTGTATTTCCCATGCACTATAGCTATAAATATAGCTCACTTGCACTAGTACTACTGCTATCAAACTGCTAATAGTGATAAATTTGAACTGATTGATCTCCATCTATATCATTCTATTCTTGCAGGCATTCATTGAGCTGTGCTGCCTATGGGTGCTGATAATAGTTACTGCCGTTTTATTTGGGAGAGTACGGAAAAGTGCAGGTATGAACTTCTTTCCTTTCCTTGATTTTTTAGAGTAATGAGCCGAAAACAAAGTCAAAGAATTCTATAACTATAAGTATATCAACTGTATATTGTAAATGTATAGCTGAAAGAACGATGTCAACCTACACAATATAATCATAAAATAAATACTAATATAACGGCAAACGTAAATAGTATCTGACCATCACTTTCAAGTTACAGTTACACTACATCTTAATACCCAATTCATTTCAGGTTTCCTCCTTGTTCCCTACATCTTATGGGTTGCGTTTGCTGGTTCACTGAACCTGGAACTTTGGCTACTCAATAAAGACAATGAGTCCGGCTGAGCTTAAAAAGATCAGCTCCAAGAGGCAAACAGACCGCTTTACCTGCTCCTCCCATTGCTATTAGTCTTGTTGTTCAACTTTGTTCCAACACACGAACTCACGAACACACACGCAAATTTTTTAATTCTCAAAGTCAAGGACAAGAAACAGAGTATTTTGTTGAAATCAATTTACAAGGAATACAATGGACAACAAAACAAGCTTAACAGTAAAGTCTTCATAATTTTGTCCAACAATCTCACAATCTGATTCCGCTGACTGTAAAATATTACGATCATATCAGTTGAAAGCTCGAATCGCAAGCTTTCCCGATTATATCGTGTTAAATTCCTAATACTCTTCGAATATTACAACACCCATTTCGGGAAATAGAAATGGGAGGGGTTACATCCCAACAAACAAAACACCCAAAAAACCTGTCCCTAATTATTTCAATTTGCTGCAGCGTTCGGTTTTTAGGTTGTAAACCCCTCCAGCAAGATTCTCTTTCAAAGTTTAAGTGAATGCATCGCTGTTGAAAATTTCATATATTATAATTGATTTAAGTTCTCGAAATCGAAATTGTTTCATGATACATATTTCTTTTACTGTAAGTTTAACCATTTAAACCCTGTAAACCATAAATTTTTCTGAACAAAAATACCTAATCAATGATCATTCATTAACAGACTCAAGTTTCGTGTACCGCACTTTCTTTTCCCGGTATTTACATAATCTCAACGTCTCAAATCACAATCTTGAGATAACTGATAGTGATGATAACTGATAGTGATGATAACTGATAATCCTCTAGTCTGTTTGGAACTGCATGACTATCAAAATATGACATGATTCATTTCCAGTCATCGTCAATAAACTCAAGTAGTGCTGCCATACATGTTTGCTAATAAAGATGTTTTTGTCAGGCATACCAGGCGGAAGTTTTGTGTGATGTTAGTGTTGCGGCTCAACCAGCTGTATTATCAGTTTTGTGTGATGTTAGTGTTTCACCTCAACCAGCTGTATTATCAGTTTTGTGTGATGTTAGTGTTTCACCTCAACCAGCTGTATTATCAGTTTTGTGTGATGTTAGTGTTGCACCTCAACCAGCTGTATTATCAGTTTTGTGTGATGTTAGTGTTAAACCTCAACTGTATTAAAACACTCAGATTTGTTACAGAGATACAGACTAGAACACTTATCGAGTAAAACAAGATTGCTTTATCAACGATATGAACAACACCAACCGTCAACTCTACGGCCGACCTCTGCGGCTAATTCGGCTTGTGTTTTGCGTGAGTCAGAAATCAGAATGTCCGCCGTCAATGTCTCTGCGGAGTGCGGCTAGGACGGCTTGTGTTTGGCGTGAGTCAATATGTGCGCCTTCAAGTTGGTTGACTGAGCGAACCGCTTGCTGCAGAAGTCGAAGGGGCAATGATAGGGTCTGTCCCCCGTATGTATTCGAACGTGAGTACGTAGGTTGAAGTCCAGGGAGAATCTCTTGCCGCAGCCTTCAAACGAGCACTGAAATAAGGATCGTCAGTATAAAGCTTAAAACAGGTCAATTGTTAGTGCGGTTAATGTTCATAAATTGACAATGCTATCGAATTTTAATCAGTCTAAATTAAATCAATCAAAATTAGACGGTATAGGTAATCAATTACAAACATTGAAACAAGGCTTACAAAGCTCGGAGATTAAATCCAAACAAGGTGACGGTTTAACGTCTTGCATTACCGAGAGATAATTTAAACCCACCTGAAAGGGTTTTTCGCCCGTGTGAACAAGGGCGTGTCGTTTCAACTTCGAGCTCTCCTTGAATGCTTTCCCGCACTCTGCACAGACGTGAACTTTGGGTGCGTGAGAGAGAAGGTGTTTCCTCAACCCTACGTGATCTTTAAACATCTTGGAGCAAGCCTGATTAAAGGATACAGATGAAGATTTTACATATAAATATTTTTACAAATTAAGATTTTTACAGATAAATATTTTTACAGATAAATATTTTTTCACGGATAAGAATTTAAGGATTGCAGAAAAAATGAAATGAGAGTTGACGAAAAAGTACTGACCGGGTCCGTACATTTAACTGTTCTTTCTGTTGGACTGTTCACCTTCTTTCTTGTGCTGAATAAATTTCAATAACTTAATTACTTAAAATTGAGTTTCGAAACGGTGAACTTATTGGAATAAAAAACTACTGAGACATTTCTTCAAGTTACAAACTGAGTAAAACTTGAATCTTTTGGGAAAATTCAATACTCAAAGAATAAAAACTGGCAACGGAAAGGTTTAATCTTACTAGATTCAAGATGAACTTACAACTTTTTGGCTATTTCAGCTAAAGTTTTTGGGTCCCTTAAGTTCATCTTATCGAGATCGCTTCTCGTCAATGATTTGCTGCTCTTGCCATCTTTACACTGAAACCAGTACAGAGAGTCAGAATCCGCAAATAAAAAATTCATACTTAGCAACTCAGATCAGCAAATCAATCATATTTAACCCTATTCTTATTGGAGTATGGAGGGTGACAAATTCATAAAACCAATCCATTATTCTACAAATAATTAAAATAGTTGAATTTTCTTAGATAGGGATTCAGTTCAACTCGATCTACATTTGAATGTATCATCACAACAACGCACAGCGTATATTAATAAATGCCAGTCAATAGTTTATATATAAACTATGATATGAGAGCTGAGGATTTAAAGATTGTCTAGGCCTTTAATCAAAAAAGTTTTTATTCTATTTTTTGTACAAAATTCGAAAATTGTTGTTGAGTTTGAAGTTGAATTCAGAGATAAAAGTAAAACTGGTAAAGACCGAACATAAGGCCGAATCCTAGTGCAAGTGTCCCCTTCCCATCAATTAAGACCTTATAAAAAAAAAAAAAAAAAAAAAAGACCTATAAGTTTACGTCATAGACAAGAAGGTCATTTAAACCGATCTGATTATAAATGTACTTTAACTTTGTTGTCTGACCTTCCTGAAC